>SZWC01005506.1:125337-139269 GCA_023375785.1 Penium margaritaceum
ATACGCATGGCGCGTCGCCAGTAATCCGCTGCAGGCTCCGCTGGTCCCTGACGGAGAGAATGGAAAGCACGAATGTGTGACGCACGCGTGGCGTGCGTCTCTGCAGCCAGTAGGGACAACGCCAGATCCCAACCTCCACGAGGATCAGCTCCAGTGCCTGTGCCAGCCTCGCCGAGGAAGGGACGGAAGTCAACGACAGTCTCGCGTGGCATGGCGTAGAGAAGCCCTCGCATGGCCCGGGCTGCTGTCAGCACCTGTGCTGGATCTGTAGACTGGTATGGGCTGTGGTAGTAAGGCCACACTCCAACAGAAGTGGCCCACACCTGGAACAGGATCTCCCAGCAGTCAAATCCATCCTCGCTGATGTACCGTGGAGGTGGTGCCTCAAAGTCCTTTGGCTGCCGCTCCGTGGGGAGAGCAGCCGCAGGCTGAGGAGGGCGAGTGCCGGGAAAAACTCCTGGAAGGGGGTGATCACTGGGGAAGTCAGGTGACGATCGTATCGGGGACACGGGTGGAGGTCGGATACCCGTCTGCAACCGACGGAGGCGCTCCTGTAGAAGACGAATCTCCCGCTCCTGGGAGTCATCCTCAAAGCCTGGCATGAATGGCTCGTCATCAAGGAGGTCTGCAGGTGGTGGGGAGACCACACCAGGAGGTGAAGCAGGCGGGGCACCTATCACGGGCACCTGAGCCGAGTGCTGGGTGGAGGCCGCAACGCCGGCAGCTTCCACAGAAATCCGCGGAGGAGCCGTGGACTGGGCGCACAGGAGCTCAGTCAGTGTGCGGATAGCGTCAGTTTGCTCTCGCTGCAAACGACGCATCTCCTCCTGCTGGCTGCGCAGGTCCTCAATGGCCTGCGAGCGGGGGCTCAATACCCCTGAAGAAGAGGAGGGATCACCTGGTCCCTTGTCCTTGTCATCGGGCGAACTCATGTCGCCGCTCACTATGGGACGATAGGTCAAGTTTGCCGGATTTCCAAACCAACTGCGTTTCTCGACGATTTGAAACGCTGGCAACTTTTGACTTTTCGGTTGAATATTTGGCTAAGTGTTATGCTGACGTCAGCAAGTGGTTGCTGACAACAGCACGACCTGATGACGTCAGCAACCAACAATGCTGACGTCAGCTCGTCTCGTCCCTTTTTTTCTCTTGTCACGGTTCTACCGCTGCGCGGTGGCGCATGGCAGCTCCGCGGAAGCTGCGCAGCAGCTTCCGCCCAGCTGCTGCTGCAGTTGTGCTGTCAGCTGCAGCGACAGCTGCGTAGCTGCGTGTGCAGCGGTGGCAGCGGCGGCTGAGCTGCTGCTGCTGCTGCTGCACGCGGCGGCTGCTGCTGCGCGTGGCGCTGCTACTGCGCGCTGAAGCTGCTACTGGCTGCCACCGCCGCGTCCTGCTGTTGCTGCCACTGTTGCGCTGTTGCTGCCGCTGCGAATGCCGCTGCTGCTGCTGTGCCGTTGCCGCTGCTGCGCTGTTGCTGCCGACGCCGCTGCTGCGCTGCTGCTGCCGCCGCTGCTGCCACGCTGCTGTGGCGGCCGCTGCTGCTGCGCTGCTGCTGCACGGCTGCCGCCGCCGCCTCTGCTGCTGCTGTTCTGCTGCTGCGGCTGTGGGGGAGGTGGCGGCTGCATGCACTGCAGCCACCTCACACCTCTGCGTGGCGGTACGCGCTGCTGCTGCTGCCTCAACAGCTGCGATCTCACGTGGTGGGTGGAGTGCGCGGACGGGGAACGGCCGTCTCCAACGGGTCCCAGAAGATCTGCTGCAGCGGTGACTCTCACTGCTGCTGCTCTGCTGTGTCTCTGCTGCGCAGCTCAGTGAGAACTGTCTCACTGCTCTGATACCATAAGAAAGTGCGTAGAAGCTTCCTAGCAACACAGCCGCTAACCGGGCGTCAGTGCCTAGTCAGACGGTGACGACAGTCACAGGTCGTACACACAACGGCAAGAGTTTGGCAAGGAGACACAAGTCAAAGTGTCAGAATGCTTCAATGTAGCATATGCAGAGAGAAATGACAACTGACAGGTCCAGGGTATAAATACCTGCCGCGGCGCACGGCGGGTGTCGCACGCGGCAGTCCAAGAGCTGTCCTAAAACCGGCCCAAAACCACTTTTTTGGCCGTAACTCTGCGCACACTTGTCAGAATCCTACGCCGTCTGAACCTAGACGTGCAGAATCAAAAGACGCACGCAACGACTGGTCACATGCATGCATCCATCGACTGACAGCGAGTATACAATGCAAAAACATGCAAATGGGCCTCATGCCCAGTCCGCCGAAAGGCGCCTGCAAGACGTAGAAAGCACAGCAAGGAGTCCCGGTGACATCTGGGGCTCTGGAACAGTGGTCGGTCAGCTCCAGACGGGTAGTCCGCCGCCTGTCGTCGCGCCGGTGTCACCAGGGCCGCCTGCCTCAGGGATCTGCACGAGTATGGACACGGCCGAGTGGTCACAGTAAACTGTACAGGAACGGCACAAAGCACAACACTCCCCCATGACCCGATGGTACGCATGTCCATACGCGTGCAGCACTGGTACAACCACATAGTGGGTGACACAGACAGATGAGACGCAAACGTACATCCCACACTCAACCACTGTCACGCACGGGGCGAAGCCCAACAGAACGAATGGCCACCAGGAACTTTCCGCGNAATGCAAAAACATGCAAATGGGCCTCATGCCCAGTCCGCCGAAAGGCGCCTGCAAGACGTAGAAAGCACAGCAAGGAGTCCCGGTGACATCTGGGGCTCTGGAACAGTGGTCGGTCAGCTCCAGACGGGTAGTCCGCCGCCTGTCGTCGCGCCGGTGTCACCAGGGCCGCCTGCCTCAGGGATCTGCACGAGTATGGACACGGCCGAGTGGTCACAGTAAACTGTACAGGAACGGCACAAAGCACAACAGCTACGACTTCCTCTACTACTCCACCTTTGTTGCTTCCCATAGCCGCCATCATGTCCTGGGTTTGACCATAAGAGGTAGATTTTATCTTCTTCCATTTATGCTAATGTAGAGTGATCCACTGCTCGAGTCAACCTGTGGATTGTGCCAGTCCAAGAAATACTGTCTGAGGATGATTTTGTAGTGGCTCATTGGACAAGTTCTCAGGTTGCGTTGCATCGTACAGATGTCCTTACTGCAGTCGAAGTGGTTTGCAAAGTGGAAGGAGCAGTAGTTGTTCGCAACGGTTTTTCCTTCGAACACCCTTGGTTTGATCTACAAACCCAACTTCTAAACCATGTTGTTGTTTACAAAATTGCGAGAGAATCTCCTTCGTCCAATAGTGTCCGTACCTTTTCAGCTTGACGTTGTCTTGGTTGTACTTGTAAGAGTATCTATAAATGGTCATCCTCTTACCCCTCGTCCAACTTTGTGATCTTAGAAACCTATGTCTGTAGTAATTTGAGCCGGTTAGACGTGTAATTGGTTGATACATGTTTTTCCAACTGGATAGGAGCCTTGCCGTCGACTCTTGCCCTTTGTCGTTTTCCAAATCCTAATTCTTTGTCTACTACTTTCCCCCCTTTTTGGCCTATTGATGTTGTTTTTGACAGTCGTGCAACATGTGTCCCGGCTTCCCGCAAGTCCAACAAAGCCGTCGATCGCGTTGATGGATGACACCAATCCCTATTGGGTACGAGGTTTTTGCCAATCGTGACTTTCCTCCACCAAGATAAGAGTTGTGACCTAGGGGTTGCCAACGGTTGGATTCTTGCATCCAAGCATTACTGCCGGGGCTGGCAATGCGATTGGGTGATGTGATTGGCTGATGCCATCATTCATGGAAGGTCGTCATGGATGCAACAATATGATGATTTTTTGCCTGAATTCTTCCTTGAGGCTTTTTTTATAGTAGTAGAAGAAATAGAGTTCATTGTGGACAGGGCCAGTGCCGGTGACGATTTCATGAAATTGCTAGGTGTACTATGCCATGTTGAATAGCTCACGTTGACGATGGAGCTTTTACTGTGCGTCATAGTTTTAATCCATCTATCCAAAGTAGACGTGGTGGCGCACACAAAATCGTTCCAGGTCTTTGGTGGGATAAGTGAGACGTACCACATTAAGTTTATCTGCTTGAGAGGTAAAACGTCTCTGATCAACCAAGTGAGAGTGACCGTATGAGCCGTTGGTCCAGCTCCCTCGGTGTCCTACTACCATTGGATGATCTTTAGATGAGACCATCAAGGTAATGATGTGCCACGCAAAAAAGTGGTCGTAAGAACAGTATTCGTCTAGTCATTTTTAATCCTAGTAGCAGTCACACTCACCTCCAAACTCGTCAGGCACATCCTCATCATTGGTCCTTTTGAGTTTGCAAGATTGATCGACAAAGGGAGTGCTAGTCGAATCTTGGGTTCACTCGAGTTGAATATTTCTCTTGGTGAGCACTTCTTCATGTGCACGAGAATTCTAAAGCTCCTCCATTGCCGCATTTAGTTTTTGGACTATATGGGTGTCGAGGTTCTCAAGTCCCGACAACTTTGGGTACAAATCTGGTTGATGCAATCTTGTTGGCTGGTGCCTCCCATCACACTAGGTTTTGTCTCGACCGGTAATGACAGGGGCGTAGGATTGCTGGGCTTGAGGGGTCCGTCACCGCGTTGGCTGTCGGATTCATCGATGTTATGCCATTCACTACGAAAGTTGTCGATGCTGCTTGGTTTGTTGGAAGAGAATTGCTAGTTCCGTGCTAATGATCCTCCATCGCCTAAGTCTTTGCTGGTGTCTACTGCCCGTAGCTGGGTGTGTTCACTTTGTTCACCATCATTGTTGCGAGGCCTGCAATCTTCTGAACGGTGGAGGTGCGCTGAATACTCGTGCGATGTTTTCACCTTATAGTTAATATGTCGTCTACCCCCCTCAGCCCTGCTGTGCTCTGATACCAGGTGGTGCACCGAGCTGAACGTAGGTTGTTCACATGGATGAGGTGTGGAGCAGTAGACAATTTGAGGAATGGAGAGAAATGGATTATTTTCTTCAAATAGAAAGTGTATTCAATGACAAGTGTCGATCAAATAAAGCACATACATATAATGAAGAGAATCAAAATGAGGCATATGTTGGGTGCTTAGGACTCGAGCGGAGTGGCGCGTACAAAGTCACGCCGTGAGAGGATGCTTCAAGAAGCTCTAGAGAAATGATGGAGGGCTTCAAGAATACCGAGACGTCATTTCATAAAGGGCTAGCGTTGTCAAGAAGTTGACCAAATAGTATTGAAACATCGATACGGTTCGCAATACTTCCGTCGACTATTCTATAAGGTCAAAGTTGTTCCAACCTTATGTAACGGAACAGTGGACGTTGGGACGGGTGGCCAAAATGCCCTTGGCCTATTGGAGGAAAAATCCTGAGGTCGACGCATGATAGGACACAAATGTAAAGGCAAAAATGGAAACTCGCAGAGTTTAGGGACTCACTTACGTCAAGGATGTAACATCGTTGACCTCTATGTTTTTACGCTCGTTGGACGTGGGCATTTTGACCACTTGCCTTGACCTCAAGTGTTTTATTCCAGAAGGCTTGGACAATTTCAACCTCTTTCTAGAAAGGGCCGACAGCACTATCATGAATTAAACTGATGTTTTGATTTTGTTTGTTGGATTTCTTGATGTGTCTAGACATTTATAAACCGGCATCTTTCTACTATAGAAATCCCCTGACTTCTCAATGAAGTTTCTTGAAGCAACCCCTCTCATGCTGCATTGAACATGTCGTGCAACTCGAGTTCCTACGACGCCGAGTATATCTCATTCTGTTTTTTGTTATTCCACATATGCACTCAAAGGTTTCCATTTTTTTCATTGAAGTGCACTTATTGCTCCAAATAAGTCATCCAATTTTCCCGATGCATTGAATCACATTCTACTCCATACTTCATCTCTATGAACCTTCAATGTTGTGCTTGATGCAACATAGGGACTTGTGTACATTTGGGACGTACCTGTTACGTCCCTAACGTACATGATTCCCTTAACACCACGAGTGGTAATTCTTGTCATTACATTCGTAGCCCACCGCAAGTCGACTTCAGGATTTTTACTCAGTTTGACCATGGGAATTTTGGCCTGAGGCCTTGTCCTCTGGTGTTCCATTCTAGAATTCTCGGACAACTTCGACAACCTTCAAGAGAAGTATCGCAAACAATATCGATGTTTCAATGTTTTTTGGTTGACTTCACAACAAGGACAGACTTTCAAAAGGAGCGCTGTGATATTCTCGAAGTCCCCCAACTTCCGGTGGAGCCTCTCAAAATAGCCACTCACAATGCGACCTTGCACACGATGTTCGGCTCGAGCACCGAGGACCCAACATATGCCTCATTATCACTCTCAGAATTGTATATGTTTCGTTGAATCACTTCACACTTGTCATCAAAGTATGTTTATTGCCTAATACAGATCATCCATCTGACCCAAATCCTCATATCATCTTTTGTCCCGCACCTCATCCCTCACCACCTACGTTCTGCTTGGTGTAACACTTGGCATCAGAGAACAGTGGCGTTGAAGGGGTAACCGATGCATTAACTACCCAGCAAAAACCTTGCATGATACTTCAGCACATCTCCGTCTTTCAGAATTTTGTAGACCTCGCGATGATAGTAGTGAATGAAGCAACTGTACCCGACTACGAGCAGTAGTAACCGGAAAAAGTGTCCGATGATAGGATCAGCGACACACGAACAACGATGCTCTCCAGGTGAACTATTCGGCAACGACCAACCCGATGGCCAACCTTATGAAGGACTCCGAGATTCAGGCAAACCCTCCGCCCCCTGTCGCAACCAATCGGGACGACACCTTGCATGATGGGAGGCACCGGCCAACAAGCGCGGATAAACAAAGACTTGTACTAGAAATCATTGAGATCCGAAAGCCTCAATACCCATATGCTCCAACAACTCAGCGTGGCAATGGAGGAAATTCAAAACTCTCGTGCAGGCAAGGCAGTGCTCACCGAGAGAAATTTGCAAGTCTTGTGTGAACCCCATATTCGATCGGGAATTCATGAGTCGTTCGAACTCTAAGGGACCGACAGTCAGGATGTAGCTGACCAGTTTGGAGGTGTACTTAAGAGTTGCTAGGGTCATGAACGACAAAACAAAATGTTACATTGTTGCCTTGCTTTTGCAGGACACGGTTTTGAGTCGATGGTCTGATGTAATGGCCTTAGAATGGCAGCAGTAGACCGACAGAGTTGGATCGATAACTCACGCGAGCACTTTCGCATCGTTGACCGCAGGCGTACCTAAAAAGCAAATCAGTCTCACATGGCATGACTCCCTCATGCCATCGGAGACATGGAGCGACTTCACGCAAGCTACACTTGCTCACTTTGGGAAGTTGAACAAGAAGTCTATCGCATGGTACATACTCTAACGTCTACGTCGGTAGTTCACCGTGATGGAGTACACTCAGCGTTCGCGCAAAATCATCACCGACATTGACATCACTCCTAAAGAACTAATTTTCTACTACGGCCTCAAGGGAGATGTTCGGCAAGAAATCACCATTTTTGGCATCTAGGATGACCTTTCGCGAATGATCACAAAAGTTGACCGCATAGAGAGCGCCGAGTATAACGCTTGGATGCAAAAATCCAACGGTTGGCAATCCCAAAGCCACAGCTCTTACCTTGGTAGAAGAGAGTCCCAGTCGGCAGAAACCTCATCTTTGATGGAGATTGACATCGTAAATCAGCAAGAATAACAACTATGCTGGACTTGAGGGAAGCCATTCGCATCTTGCGTGCCTCTTGGAAACAAAATCAACAACCCATAGAGGGGGGGAAGTCACAGAAAAGGTATGAGTTGTCAGGAAACGATGAAGGAGTAGACAGTGAGGCTCGTGTCCAGTAAAAAAAGAATTCTACACCAACCAATCACCCATCCGAGAAGCTCATTTTGCCATAGACGAGGACACCTAAGGTTGTATGGTTCTACAAGGGGTTGAGAACGACCAACTGGCGATACCATTACGAGTACAACCTAGGGATTGTAAAATGCGTAGAACGGTATAGGAACTACTAGACGGAGGAGTTTCTCACAATTTTATGAACAACGAAATGGTTTAGAAGCTGGGTTTGTAGACCAAACGAAGGATGTTTTAAGGAAAAACTGTCAACAGAGAGTGCAAATCCAACGACTTCGTAAACCACTCTGACTACTATTTGGAGATCTACATGATGTAACGGTCTGGAGAACTTGCCCAATGAACGAGCACAAAATCCACAGGTCGACAAGAGCAGCGAATTACTCTACCTCAACATAGATGGAAGAAAATGACACCATCATTCGGTCGAGCGACCCACAATGCAAAGGCGGTTACAGGAAGTAACAAGCGTGCAAGCACCAGGGGAAGCTACGGTAGCCACAGAATGCCAACCAATACTACAAGACATGGCCAAACGATGCTTGAAACACAGATCTCAAGCGTGACCAATCCACGTGCAAGGAGGGGAAGGAATTGTAGGTGCTTAAGCGATACCAATGACCTCGACAAATGAAATGTTCGTAGCCATACCAAAGGAGTTTGCGGAGCCCATGGAATAGATTGGTTCGAAAGGGTTTTTTTTTGACAAACTACTCGTAGAGCAATCTCTGCAATGGAACATTGATCATCAGATAGACCTAAGGCAGGATAGTGGACCGACGGTGAAGGGGACCTATCGGACGAGTGACCACGAGCTCTCTGAACTCAATAAACAGTTGGACGAGATGCCGTGCAAGAAGTTTATCAAACCCTCCATGTCACCTCACACGACACACATGCTTTTTGTATAAAGATAAAATTAGAGATCTACAAATGTGCATGGACAATGTAACATTGACATCAAGAATCGCTATCCTTCCCACGAGCAGATAAAACTTTATGACGAACTCTGCGGGGTCCAAATTCTTAGCAAAATTGACCAATGAAACATCTATCATCAGATTCGCGTATCCTATAATGACTTCAAGAAAACAACATTCCTATCTAGGTGCGAGCACTTCAAGTTCACAGTCATGATGTTCGGACTTAAGAAAACCCTGATAATGTTCATGACGACAATGAACAATATCTTTCGCTCGTACTCGACGACCTCGTCGTCATACATCTCGACAATTAACTGGTGTAGAGATGTATCTTGGAGGAGCATAATGGACATCTCTGAGATATTCTTGAGTTTTTACAAAGAGAGATTTTTAGGAAAACTTTCAAAATGAGACTTCGGTCGCGGTTTGATTGAGTTTTAGGGCTACATCACCGGCATCGGACGAATCACCATGGACCCAAAAAAGATTGAGGCGGTCACTGATTGGTTCACGCCTACAAACGTTTGAGATGTCCAAGTGTTTTAAGGCTCTTGCTGTTGTGCTTTGTGCCGTTCCTGTACAGTTTACTGTGACCACTCGGCCGTGTCCATGATCGTGCAGATCCCTGAGGCAAGCGGCCCTGGTGACACTGGCGCGACGACAGGCAGCGGACCACCCACTTGGAGCTGACTGACCACTGTTCCAGAGCACCAGATGTCACCAGGACTCTTTGCTGTGCCTTCTACGTCTTGCAGGCGCCTTTCGGCGGACTGGCCATGAGGCCTATTTGCATGTTTTTGCATTGTATGCTCACTGTCAGTCGATGGATGCATGCATGTGACCAATTGCTGCGTCCGTCTTTTGATTCTGCACGTCTAGGTTCAGACGGCGTAGGATTCTGACATGTGTGCGCAGAGTTACGGCCAAAATAGTGGTTTTGGGCCGGTTTTAGGACAGCTCTTGGACTGCCGCGTGCGACACCCGCCGTGCGCCGCGGCAGGTATTTATGCCTTGGACCTGTCAGTTGTCATTTCTCTCTGCATATGCTATATTGAAGCATTCTGACACTGTGTCTTATGTCTCCCAGCCAAACCCTTGCCGTCGTGTGTATGACCTGTGACTGTCGTCACCGTCTGACCAAGCACTGACGCCCGGTCAGCGGCTGTGTTGCTAGGAAGCTTCTACGCACTTTCTCATTGGGTTCAGAGCAGTGAGACAGTTCTCACTGAGCTGCGCAGTAGAGACGCAGCAGAGTAGCAGCAGTGAGAGTCACCGCTGCAGCAGAGTTTTCTGGGATCCGTTGGAGACAGCTGGTCGCCGTCAACGTACTCCACCCACCACGTGAGACCGCAGCTGCAGAGGCAGCAGCAGCGGCGTCTACCGCCACGCAGAGGTGTGTGGCAGCTGCGGTGCGTGCAACCGTCCTCCCACAGCCGCAGCAGTAGAGCAGCAGCAGCGGACGCAACAGCAGCGAGGCAGCAGCGGCGACAGCAGCAGCGCCGGCAGAAGCAGCGCAGCAGCGGCAGCGGCACAGCAGCAGCAGCGGCAGTCGCGACGGTAGCAGCAGCGCAACAGTGGCAGCAGCAGTAGCGCGCGGCGGTGGCAGCGAGCAGCAACGCGCGGCGGCGGCAGCCAACAGCAGCTGCAGCACACAGTAGCAGCCGCTGCGCGCAGTAGCATCAGCAACAGCAGCGCAGCCGCTGCTGCCACCGCTGCACACGTAGCTACGCAGCTGCTGTTGCAGCTGACAGCACAGCTGCAGCAGCAGCTGGGCGGAAGCTGCTGCGCAGCTTCCGCGGAGCTGCCGCACGCCACCGCGAGGCGGCTCCACACGCAGCAGAACTGTGACAACAAAAAAAAAGGAGGGGACGAGCTGACGTCAGCATTGTTGATTGCTGACATCATGTGGTCGTGCTGACGTCAGCAACCACTTGCTGACGTCAGCATTACACTTAACCAAAATTTCATCCGGAAAGTCAAAAGTTACCAGCGTTTCAACTCTCCGAGAAATGCAGACGGTTTTGAAATCCGGCAAACTTGACCTGTCGTCCCATAGTGAGCGGCGACATGAGTTCGCCCGACGCCAAGGACAAGGGACCAGGTGATCCCTCCTCCTCCTCTTCAGAGGTATTGAGTCCTCGCTTGCAGGCCATTGCGGACCTGCGCAGCCAGCAGGAGGAGATGCGTCGTCTGCAGCGAGAGCAGACTGACGCGATCCGCACGCTGACTGAGCTCCTGCGTGCTGAGTCCACGGCTCCTTCGCAAATTTTTTAGGGAGCTGCCGGCGTTGCGGCCTCCACCCAGCACTCGGCCCAGGTGCCCGTGACAGGTGCTCCGCCTGCTTCACCTCCTGGTGTGGTTTCTCCACCACCTGCGGACCTCCTTGATGACGAGCCATTCATGCCAGGCTTCGAGGATGATTCCCAGGAGCGGGAGATTCGTCTTCTACAGGAGCGCCTCCGTCAGCTGCAGACGGGTATTCGACCTCCACCCGTGTCCCCGATACGACCGTCACCTGAATTCCCCGGTGATCACCCCCTTCCAGGAGTTTTCCCCGTCTCTCGCCCTCCTCAGCCTGCGGTTGCTCTCCCCACGGAGCGGCAGCCAAAGGACTTTGAGGCACCACCTCCACGGTATATCAGCGAGGATGGATTTGACTGCTGGGAGATCCTGTTTCAGGTGTGGGCCACTTCAGAGGGAGTGTGGCCTTACTACCACAGCCCATACCAGTCTGGAGATCCAGCACAGGTGTTGACAGCAGCCCGGGCCATGCGAGGAATTCTCTACGCCATGCCACGCGAGACTGTCGTCGACTTCCGCCCCTTCCTCGGCGAGGCTGGCACAGGCACCGAAGCTGATCCTCATGGAGGCTGGGATCTGGCGTTGTCCCTAGTGGCCGCAGAGACGCACGCTACGCGTGCGTCACATATTCGTGCTTTCCACTCGCTCTGTCAGGGACTAGTGGAGCCTGCGGCGGATTACTGGCGACACGCCATGCGTATTTACACGCGTCTGGGGACCTCAGGGGGCACACAGCTGTGGGTACTTCGGACGATCATTCTCGGAGTTCGCTTGGATTACACCGACATCTTCACACGGTACAGCGATGCTGCTCTTGAGCCTTTCTCAGCCACCCTGCAGCTGCTCCCTTCGGCCCATAAGCTTTTCCTCTAGGTGACGTCGGCCCGTGAGGCAGCAGTAGCACATCAGGAGACTTCCCTCACTGTAGCAGTCCTCGTCTCACCACCATCTTCCCTCCTGGAGTCACCCTCATCCACCTCCATCACGACCTCATCTTCCTCCTCCTCTTTGACCCCGTCTACACCCCCACAGACGCAGGGCGTTGCAGCAGCTGCCCAAGGGAAGAAGAAGAATAGGAAGCGCGGATCGGGTCAGCAGCAGCCGTCATCCAGTGGTAGTAGTGGCTGTTCCATGCACTGCTACAACTATGGAGGTGCCCATCGCTACACCGAGTGCCAACAGCCGCTTGACTGGGAGTGCATCACTCACAGACTTCAGGCTGCTCATGCTGCCCGCACCGCGCCCGGCACATCGCCCGCACACTCCTCTGGACACTCGGTGACCACGACTGCAGCTGTTCCTTTGTCCCCACCAGCGAACAGCTGTGCTCTAGACCCACGTGACCGTACCATCACAAAGCTTTGTCATGTTTTGGCGCTTCGCTTTCAGGGAGGTGCGAGTGTGTTGTCATCATCGAGTGGGTCACAGACTGCTTGTTCGTCCGTCCTCGTGACTCGTGATGACGCGTGTGGGGGCGCTCAGTCGGCATGTGATGATGATGGGCCTGACTGCACTGACTGGATTCATGAGTCTCACCTTCATGATGTACGTCGTTCCTTCCCACTGACGGCTCAGCGTCCATCTGATGCCGAGTGTTCCATTGCTCGTTGTACAGTGACGTCCACCAGTCGTGACTCCGGTGGCACTTGGATCATCGATTCCGGTGCCACCCAACACATGACGTGTCGTCGGAGTGACTTTGTGGTACTTGCTCCTGTCACGACTGTCCGTTCTGTCCGTACAGGCTCTGGTCAGTCCTTACCGGTCCACGGTGTTGGGTTTGTATGCTTTGATGGTCCGTCTGGCCCCCTGTATCTCTCTGACGTGTTGTTTGTGCCTGATCTTGAGCTCACTCTGTTGTCTGTGCGTGCCTGCACTCTGATGGGTCTCTCCGTTGAGCACACCGCTGACTCAGCAACGGTGACTGCTCTTGACACCCGTAGCATTGTCCTGCGTTCTTCAGTCCTAGATGATTTGTACCGCATTGCTCAACCATCCTCCCCTTGCTCTCCCCCTTCCTCTGGTCGTGTTTTTGTCACAAGTGTTCCATCCCCAGAACACCAGAGGTTGTTTCACCGACGTCTGTGTCATGTGGGCTCCGACACTGTGTCGAAGCTCATACGGACACAGCCCACTCTTGGCCTTGACGTGGCTTCTTTCGAGAAGCCACCCAAGACCGACTGCCTTTTTTGCGCTCAGGGAAAGATGCATCGGTGCACTTACCCTGATTCGCGTTCACGAGCGCTGAGGCTACTCGAGTTGGTCCACTCGGACCTGTTTGGTCCTCTCCCGGTCGAGTCCCTGTCCGAGAGGGGCCGGTATCTTCTTACGCTGACTGATGACTTCACTCAGATGCGATTTGTCTACAGTCTGCGTCAGAAGAGCGACGTCGCCCTTGCGGTTCGGCTTTGGCTCGTGATGGCTGAGCGTCAGTCCCGCCACACGCTACATACCTTTTGCTCGGATCGCGGCGGCGAGTTCCTTGGTGAGATGGACTCCTTCTTTGCTGAGCACGGCATTTTTCACCAGGTCTCTGCTCCTACTACTCCACAGTAGAACGGTGTCTCTGAGCGCTGGAACCGCACCATGGAGGATGCGGTCCGCGCAATGCGGTCTGAGTGCGGTCTCCCGGAGTCCTTCGCCTTCGAGGGCTTCGCCTACATGACGTGGGTCTGGAACCGCCTCCCGCATGGTCCGCTTCCGGATCATGTTACACCGTACAAGCTCTGGTTTGGCCACCGTGCTGATCTTCGTCTCGCACGCGTCTGGGGTTCCCTGGCCTCCGTATGGTACACCGAGGACCAGCAGGGGTCCAAGGTCTCCCCTCGGGGTCGCTTGTGTGC
>SZWC01005507.1:52352-100535 GCA_023375785.1 Penium margaritaceum
GGGGGGCTCCCCTCACCTCTCCTCTCTATCTGATGAGGGGATTCTCCCCTCATCAAGCTTGAGCTCGTCTAGCTGAGCACAACTCGAGCTGTGCTGTGCCGGACACCGTTTGCTCGCCAGGTCCCTGGGAGCATTTGGCTCACCGAGACGGAGCCCTCAACTCGTTTCACACTCTCCCCAGAGCAGAACTCTCACTTGCTCGACATTTGGTGTCCCCCAACTATCTGCCATTTTTTTTTCACTCCCGACCGGGGAGTTGTAAGCTCGACCGGAGCTTATGGTCAATCAAACGGGTTGCGTGCAACAACAGGCGGCATTCAGCTGAGGAGACAAAAAGAACATCACAATCGACGGATGTTGTCGCTCGATAGCTCCATCCAACGGACACTTTGAACCGATTTCAGAGATAGTTTACGAAAGCTGGCTTTGGTACCAATGTAACAGCCGTGGGCTGTTTTGCGACTAACTGTGGAACCCAAAAACGTGGGCCCTCATAACAGTCCAAGAAGGAGTAGCAAATGGTTGCCTTAGACATTTTGGCTCAGACAAACCATGCCACAAAGAGACATAGTCGTCACAAGGCATTTTTGCAAGCATGCAACCCAAAAACCCTATCGTTCCATCTGGCACAGCCACGTGGACACAGGACCCTAGCGAACAACTAGAGTGGAGGAGTGACGCGGTGGATCTTCCATCACGGCACTCCTCTTGCCTTAAATCCATATGAACTGTATTTTCCAAGCTAGGGTCTATCTGGACTCTAGTCCGTACATAGTTTTACGGCCGCGGACACCCTGGGAGACTAGCCTTAAGTCCCCAAAATGCACTTTGAATATTTGTGGACCATTTTTAATCCAAAAATGGGCCGTACGCTACACACTTAATCCTGTTTTCAAATATATGCAAGTAAATGAGACCCTAAGGTTCTGTGTTTATATTTAAACAATGAGCTCAAGCAAGAAATACACGGTCTGTTCACAATATTTGTGATCCAAAACGATCTTCCAAGAATGGTAGTAGCAACCACAAGAACTAGCAATGTCAAACATAACCCCTAGATCCATGAATCCAATGGCTGGGAACATCAAGGCCATCATTCTCCTTATGGATGGAGAAGGAAATAGTCTATGGAGACTCCATTAAAATGGAATTGGACCTCGTGGAGGAAAACATGAGCGGGTGCACCACAGTTTTGGAAGGCCACAATATGTTTCAGGGAATCATTTTATCCAAAAAATGTAGAAGAAAAGTGAGGAAGTAGTAGAGAAATCACGAGTAATGAAAAAGCAAATGCAAAGAGTAGACAGAAAATGTCATGCCCAGTCACAAGCATTTGGGCCAAAGGATATTCTGACTAAACGACCCACGATGCCGGAGACCAGAGTACATGATATCCCAAGAGATACAAAGACGACCAACTCGTTGTAATTATGAGGATGTAACTTAGGGATTGTGCAAGTTGTAAAACTGTTTGAGTGTTACTCCAAAAACAATCTTCTTTCTTCATTTCAAGTAAATGGCATGGAAATTGGGTTCGATGATTGAACCAGGGGTTTTTTGGAAGAGAAATATCAATGGAAGAGTACACATCCATTTGATTACGTGAACCACTTTGCCAACAAAGTGGCACATTTTGCAATGTTGTGATATGGCCGACTTGCAGGATGGGTAATCACAATAGCATTCTTTGGCAACATTTAAAGTATTGCTACAATGTTTAAGTTGACAGGACCGATGGGATATCTTTCATTTTCATTAATGGAAAAAAACAGAACCTTCCATTGATTGAAGTCCGGAAAGCAAGGCCATTGTTAGAAGAAGTTCTTGAACAAGTAATAGAGGAAGAAAGGACGGAAGTTGCAGGAGAAAATACAGAAAAAATACCATAATTATATCTGATTTCTTTGAATGTGTTCAATTCTCTCTCATGATGTTGAGGCCATTTGTGATTTATTTATGTGGAACTTGATGAAAATCAGTGTTGGTGTCAGCCTCAAACAAAACTTGTGACTGTACCTGATTAGGTTGTCCTGCTTGTCAATGAATTTGCATGGACTTTTCCAAAGGAAATGTCTCCCGAGCTACCTCCTCAGAAGACCCTCAATTACAGGATAAACCCTTAGTCAAGAAAATAACTAAAAATCAAGGAGATCAAAGGAGAGACCATGATCTGACTGAGCTGAATATCCAGTTCAATGATATGCTCTAACCAGGGTACATTTTCCATTTATGTCATCCTATGCCATATGAGCTTTCTTCTTGAAAATGAAAGCCGGTCACATTTTTATATGCTTGGAGCCCAGAGCTTGTCAGTGGAGCCCAACACAGTACTCAGTTCCATAGATAACAAGAACCGATGCTCTCATCCTCACACCAAAGAACCTTTCTATCAACTTCGTGGGGTCCAATTTTTCAATGAAATTGACTTGCGATGTGGCTATAACCCATTTCTACACATGAGACAATGACAGAAAAAAGACTGTGTGATACACCCTGTACAGGCATTTTTATTTCATGGTCATGATGTTTGGATTAAAAAACACTCTTGCACGTTTTAAGTTACCAATCAACAACATTTTCCCGCCTGTTGCTTGACAATTTTTTCTTTGTATACCTCAAAGACATGCTAGTTCCTAGCTGCACCCCATATGAGAATGATGGAAAAATATGGAATTTTCTTGAGGTTCTTCAAAGATAGAAAGAATAAAAAGTAGCTATAGATCTGTGAATTTGGTTTCAGTTTGATGGAATTTTTGGGAAACATCATTGACAGTTGATGGATCACGTGCAATGTAAAGAAGTGTACAGAAATTGCTGATTGGCTGACATATAAAGATGTTTACATTGTTGTTCTACACATATCATCTTCGTTTGATAAAGGAGTTCACCTGAGTGTCATCTCCTTCATTTGATTTCACCAAAAAGTATGAGGAGGGGAATGTTAGAGACAAAAAACAATATTTTTATTGATCTCTCTGAAAAGCACTCAGATCTCCATGTAAAACTTATTGATAGGAGATGCAATGATCAATGAATTCATGGGCACGTACTCATTTCATTGAGCAATGAGAGCGATTCTCATCGAGATGATGTCGACGGAGAACATCCGCTAACATACATGTCGTAGAATTTGTGTGTCCTTGAGCTAAAGAAATGATTTCTGGCAGCAATTAAAGTGTCTAAAATATGACAGTGCTATCTATAAATTTGACAATGTATCCTTGGCATGGAATACCATGCCCATAAGTAACCCAAGAATGAGCCAAACATGAGCCGTTACCAAAATCAATGGATGGAGTTCCTTGATTCTGACTTTAACTACAAAATCAAGTGCCGTTAGGGATAAAATGTGTAGATGATACTCTATTTTAAAGACCAGGTCTGATGACCATTATGAACATGCTACAAATGGAGCGAGTCCGGTATTTTGAGTGAATTGTGTTTCTCACAAATGTCACAGGTTTCACTATAAATTTGTACGTAGGTTCGTATTTTCTCTCAACAGAATTAACATGCGATTTTGTTAAGTATTTTCTCCTTGCTAAGGTGTCCACATTCACCGGTGACATTG
This sequence comes from Penium margaritaceum, assembly GCA_023375785.1. Taxonomy (NCBI): domain Eukaryota; kingdom Viridiplantae; phylum Streptophyta; class Zygnematophyceae; order Desmidiales; family Peniaceae; genus Penium; species Penium margaritaceum. Next base: position 55,924 of record SZWC01005507.1, read on the forward strand.
CACTCCTCTAGCAACATCTTTCCTGGCTTTTTTTCTTGGTGGTATGATGACCGTACATGTGAATCACTGGAGCCACTTAAGAGTGTCAAACCAGAATACTTCTTTTTCTGGCCACATATTGCTTTTTTACCACCTTCATTTTTTTTGGTTCTTATGCCATCACCTTTTTTCATCATCTCACAACAACACTCGTTAACGGTTTCTCCAGTTGGTGTTAAATGTTGCAATCAAAGCTTGACTCAAGGAACTCCATCCTTTGACTTTGTCAATAACTTAAACATTTCTTTGTTTTCAACTTTTTCAAGTGTGATGGTCATTTTGTGTGACACATTGGGGACATTCCAAGAAGCACCATCATACCTTAAAATACAGCAATTACACAAGCATCATCTTTTCATGCAATGCCTACTTCACACAACTTACATGACATGTATGCAATGGGGTTTTTTCCACCACTGTTACCTTGTGAGAGAATAGTTGCAACTTCTTGATGGGACAGCCATTTGTGATGACGATGCCGAATGACAGGTCCACCAGTTGTAAGGTTGGCACCATGTTTTGCATGTTTCTGAAACCGATGGACACGTTTTGTTTTTTCTCCCCCCGTTGATAACTTGCACTGATTTGATTTTCAAGTGAGATCAATGAGAGTCCCTGGTCATTTCCTTAAAAAGTTGCAAAATCCCATAAATTATTGGAATTTGTGAATGTTTTCTAGTATCGACCAATCAGAAACTCCTGCCATCCTTTTCATTTAAGTATGATCTATCTGTTTCTAATGACGCAAAAACTCAATTGAATGGTGACCAAAGTCGCACTTGTATAGTCCTCTGTAGAGCTCCGTGCGTCCGTTCTTTTGGTTGGATGTTTTCATGTCTCTTCATCGGAGTACGGTCATGTATCATCAAGGTGCACAATGACAAAGTGGTAAAGGACTGTTTCCCAAAGATTGTTCCTTAAGAATTTATCCTTGTCATAGTTGACATTTGTGAAATCTGTTCTTTGTATGCCATCATGAACATGGTCAGGACATGTGTGATTTCTGATTAGCATAGCAAAAGATCAAACGGCTGGTAGTGAGTTTGGAACACCACAAAAAGGAACTAGCTAGTGCGCAGGTTGGGTTAATGGCGTTGTTGATGGAGCGCTCGGGAACCCACACTCATTGCTTTGTCTGCCCCCCTTAGTCTGCCACACTATAGTCTAAGTCTAAGAGCTCTGGTTTGTTACTCAAAAGTGTGCAAGCCATAGTTAGTACCAGAAAACAACTGGAATAAAGCAATGACTGATTAGGAATGAAGAATGAGCAACCAACTGAGACCCCTCCCAGTTTTAGCCTCAACTCAACTCTGTGAGGCTTGTTACTCAGAAAGCTAGCCAACTAGAAAATTCCTAGCATTATCCTGTGTGGCAAAATTCCCTGGGTAAGCCCTACCAGACACCAGACAGGCCAAAACCCGGGCGTTGTCTGCTTTTTCTAGAAATTGGATCATACCAAAACAGCCACGCTGAGAACGAATTCGTGCACTCTGAGTTAGCAAGAAAAACAGCTACGTGGAGTTACTGCTGCCCAAACTCGGATGACGACTGCACTGCTCCTAAGAGCTATCTACGACTAATAGTGACGTGACAGGTAAGAGTTGTTGCAGATGGAGCTGGTCATGTTAGGGTGTAGTGTCAGAAGAGCGAGGATGAGGAGAACCACACGCTCTGCTTCATGGAAACATGTCCACTCCACTGAACAACGTCCCGTTCGCATGAACATCCATCCAGTCAGTCGTCTACACGAGCATGTACACAAGTAGGAGTCAGTAAGGCAGTGCAGTGACAAAACAACAACACTCCTTCATGATCCTAAAGCGTCAGTGTACATGAACATGCAGAAGCCATGCTCCCCCATGCTACTCGGCTCAACACTAAGTACAAGAGCAAAAGGGGACGAGTCACATGTGCAACAAGAACCCATGCAAGTAGAAGAGTCACACCACACACATTCACTGTTACAATTCGACCATACTCAAAGCCTTCTTGAACGAGCTGAACTTCAACACCTTGGTGAGGAAGTCAGCCAATTGCTCCACAGTCTCAACCCACACGATGTGAAAGCTATCCTTATGTAACAAGGAACGTACGGAGTGATACTCAACATTGATGTGCTTTGTGCATGAGTGGTGGACACCATCATTGTCGGCAATTGCAGGGGCACTCTTATTGTCACAATGCAAGGTGATGGACACAAACTGATACAACTCATCCAACAAGCAATGTAACCACACACTCTCACATGCACCAGCACCCAAAGCCACGTACTCTGCCTCTGATGAGTTGCGTGCAACACATCCTTGCTTCCCGCTACACCATGAAACTACCGTACCGCCAATGAGAAAGATCCATCGAGTGCAGCTCTTCCCATCTGGGCTCCATGCCAAGTCAATGTCAGTATAGCCTACGACCATCATGGAAGCCTGAAAACAAAATTTGAGGCACCAGCGTGGGGTGGAGACCATGTACCACAATACGCAGACAACTGCATCAAGGTGCAGCTACTGTGGAGTCTCTGAGAACTGGAGTAGGAAATTCACAGAAAGGCAATGTTGGCACGTGTGGTGGTGGCAAGAAACATGGGTGACAAAATGACGTGGAGGAATGTCGTGATATCCACCGCTGCACCCAGGGTGCTGGCGTTAGTAGCCTTCAACTTTACCTGCCCATTTGGGTTCATCGGGGTGGAGGCGCTAGGAACAGTAGTTTGGAGATTGGGAAAGCGGTCACCGAGCGTTTGAACATATGTTGCTTGATGTACCCATGTACAAGATTGCGCTCAATCTCCATGCCGAGAAACACCTACATTGGCCCAAGATCCTTCATCTTGTAGGTCACCTTTAGTAGCTCCTTCACATGCTCGAAATCGGCAAGGTTGGGAAACGTGATGAGTAGGTCGTCCAAGTAGACAAGGATCGCAGCGAAGGGAGTCCCAGGATGATTGTTGAAGAGTGCCGGGTCTATAATGCTGTGAAGAAATCCGCCCTTCAGAAAGGTACGATTGATCTCCATGTTCCGGCACTAAGGAGACTGCTTGAGACCATACAGGGCCTTAAGCAGTCGCTAGACTCGGCCCATCCCATCGTCAAAGCCAGGGGGCTTGATCATGTAGAGCTCCTCACCATCTAAAGCACAGTGGAGAAAGACATTGCGGACATCCATCTGGTGGAGCTCCCAAGAATGCTGCACGACTAGGCTGAAGAGTACCTGACTAGTGGTGAAACGACCATCCGGGGCAAAAATCTAGTCGTAGTCATCTCCAGCAACCAGGGAGAAGCCCTTAGCGGTGAGCCAGGCCTTGTACTTCTCCAAAGTGCCATCTAGATTCCACTTTTGGCAAAACACCCATTTCATTCCTATGGCCTTACGTCTAGGGGAAAGCTCCACAAGCTCACACACTGTGTGCTCGTTGATGGCCGTGAGCTCCTCCTGACAGGCTGTCTCCCATCCATTAGTGTGTCTCAGGAGCAGCACAAGCCTCTTGTAGGCTCTGTGGGTTGAGTGCCACTGAGGACAGCCGTGCTGTCAGCACATGGGCGGCGCAAATTCTTGTAGGAGCCTGAGCCAGACTGGCGGAGACCGCACGATGATGCTCTTGGGAGATGAGAGCGTAGCCCGGGGCCGAGCCTTGGTGAGTGTCCGGGGCAACGAGGCCAAGGGCCGTGAGGCCAAGGACCTTGGTGTTTGTCTCATCACTCACGACAGTGTGAGGAGAGGAAGGTGTGTCGAAGGGCTTACTAGAGGAAGGACGGGGGGTCCTCGTGCAAGGACCCGGGATAGCGCCGACTTAGGGGACAACCGAATGCCACCAGGCGCGCGGGTGTGTACCTGGTGCGCAGGGGTGCCAGTGACGATAGAGGGAGCCTGGAGAGGACGAGGTGGCAAGGTGGGGATAGGCGCCGGGTCCAATGTTGGGGAAGCTTTAAACACGGGCAGATCCACAAGGGTGGGTGCATCGAAGGCCGGAAAGTGGTCAGTGAAAGGGTCAGACTGGGCTGAGGACTCAATGGAGGACTCCAACTTTGACAGGTGTGCGGCATCGCCTGCAGGGGACCTAGGCAGTGAGGTGGAAGGCGAGAGAGGAGTATCCGGGCCAATCCTTGTAAAGGGTGTGGATGCAGGCAGGACAACCTATGCATCTAGAGTTGGAGTGGCGGCACGGAAAATATCTCCCCCACAGGACGACAGTGACGGAGGCTGAGAGGAGGCAGACCGGATGCAAGGGAGGTTGCGGGGGAGGAGGTCCTCAAAGAATAGAGCATCACAAGACTCAACAATGCGATGTCGGACCGGATCCTAGAAGCGCCAGGCCATTGACTGACGTGAGACACTGATGAAGGTGAAGAGACGGCCGCGAGGGGCAAGCTTGCTATCCCGCTGGTCCTCGGCAGACCAGATACTGGCGATGCACCCCCAAACACAAACAGGCCAAAGATTGGCCCGCTGACCGGACCACAATGTGGACGATGTGGCGTGGCACGGAAGGGGACCATAGGGAACGCGGTTCCACATCCATGTCATGTAGGACATGGCTTCAAAGAAGAAGCCTTGAGACAAACCAGACTCAACACGCATGGTGCAGACAACATCGGCCATGGTGCGGTTCTAGCACTCGTAGACACCATTCTCCTACGGTTTCCCAGGGGTAAATGTCTCATGACGGACCTCATGACTGGCGAGTTAGGCGGTAGTGTCCCCCGTGTACTCATCGTAGCAATCAGACCAAAAACACCGGAGGGTGTGGCCGCACTCACGCTCAACAGCAAGGTGCCAGGCACAGATGGCGGAGGCCACGTCGCTCTTCCAGCTGAGGCAAATGACCTAACGATAGGGTGAGTAGTCATCCGTGAGGGTCAACATGTACTTGCCACCCAAGACAACAGACGCAGTGGCTAGAGGACCCATGAGGTCGGAGTGGATGAGCTCCAAGGGATGAGAAGAGCTCGATGGTTCAAACGCAACCAGCCATGCTTTGTTTAGTCAAGAAATGAGTGACAACATCTCAGTTTTGCATGGCGGTAATGGAGTTTGGAAAAAAACCCTAAGTGTCAAGCTCACACACTTAGGAGCTCAAGCGGGTGAGTCTCGTGAAGCGAGGCCCACCTGTCGGGCCGACGAGTGGAGCTCGCTGGCGCACCATCCTCGAGCGAGGGTAAAGCCCTCGCATGTAAAAACAAATGGGCGGACTGCCCTGAGCCAAGTTTACTTACCAAAACTCAGTCAGTCTTCTTAAATAGAGATGGACTAATCTAGGTTTCCAAGAGTGTACAAAACTGTCCACACAGAAAGCTTGAGGACACTTCTAGGTTCCATAAGAGTGCCAGCTGAGGAAATGCTGCAAGAGCAAGGCAAGTACATGAGAGATGCCGGAGGGCTCCCAGTGGTGGTTTGTCGCGACAATGGACCTCAACGTGCGTTGCCTCCGCTCTCTTGGTCAGCATGCCCTGCGCACTCAAGTCCACATCGGGGAGAACAATATATGCATAGAGGATTAACACGCCCCCTTGTACATGAGTGCGGTGGGGATGCAGCCGATGTGCTTAAGTTAGAGATGCAGTATAGATGATGGGAGTGCCTTAGGAAGGAAATCAGCCATTTGAGCGTCACCACTGATCGGACACACTTGTACGACACCGGCCTCCACTGCTTCTCGTACAAAGTGGTGCTCCACACTAATGTGCTTTGTGCGTGGATGCAACACACCATTATTCTCAACTATGTGGCGTGCAATAGAACTGTCGCTATGAATTGCCACAACATGCGTGTGTAGCCCCAACTCCTCAAGCAGTCGAGCCAACCAAATGCATTCACATGTAGCTTCCTCCGATGCCATGTACTCAGCTTCAGCCACACCGCGAGCCAAATAGGACTTCTTAGCACTTTGCCACAACACTGCCGTATCCCACACACAAAACACATAGCCACCACAACTGCATGCCCCACGATCTCGTGCAAAGTCACTCTCATAATAGCCATCCAATAACGCACTTGCATAGGGTGCAAAGATCAAACCAATCTCAACAGTGTCCGACACATAACGCAAAAGCTTCAGCAATGCTTTGAGATGTGTTTTGTGTGGCTGTAGACTGAATTTTGCCAGTACATTCACTGTGCAGGAGATGTCAAGGCGTGTGGTGGAGGCAAGGTATGATAAACTGCCTGTGATTTGCATGTACATTGTGGGGTCATAGTCCGGTCCGTAATCTGTGGTGTTTGCGTCCAGGAGGTGCGCGTACACGTTAGGGCTCATCGGTGAGTGCTGTTGTAGAAGATGCTGTACCAGATGCAGAATGTGTGTCGTGAGATGTGCAATGAACCGTCCTTGGTGTAGGGTGAGAATTCAAGCCAACCTGTCTCTGGTGATGGTCATGCCCAAGATTTCTTGTTTCATCACCCAGGTCTGTCATACTGTAATGAGTGGTAAGCAGTTTCTTTGTTTCTGAGATGAGGGATAGGGAGGGTGACAAGATTAGTAAGTCATCCACATAGACTAACAAGGCAACTGGAAGACCATTATCCCAGCGGAGGAATAGGGAAGAATCGTTGAGACTTTGAATGAACCCTCTTGACCCCAGTGTGCACCAAATCTCTTTGTTCCAACAACGTGTGGCTTGCTCGAGCCCATAAAGAGCCTTGAGAAGCAGCCACATACGGTCTGTACCATCATTAAACCCTTCCGGTTGCTTGACGTACAATTCCTCCTCCGGTGGGCCATTCAAGAAGGAGTTCTTTACATCCATTTGATGAATCTCCCAGTCTTTGCGCACCGCAACACCCAACAGGGCTCGGCTGGTCCCATACGTCCCAACTGGAGCATAGGTCTCTGTAAATTCCTGGCCTGGTATTTGGTGGAAGCCCTTAGCCACCAGCCTAGCTTTGTACTTGTCGATCAATCCTGCCAAGTTCCTTTTGAGCTTGTAAACCCACTTGACATCAATGGCTTTGCGCCTGGGTGGCAGGGGTACAAGTTGGTACACGCCATGCTCTAAGAGAGCATTTAACTTTTCCACCATTGCCTTATCCCACTCAGCCGCATCGGCATGCCCCCTTGCTTCAGCAAGAGTCTGTGGCTCCGCTTCAGTTTGATTTGTGTGGACTGGGCCAGTGTGATAAAACTGTCTGTAGTTCACACGCGGGACATTGCGTGAGGAGCGTCATACCGGCGGTGGTGATGGTGTCTTTGCATTATCTGTGCTGTTCTGAGACACGTAAGAGTGCAATCCAAGGGGCGTGTGGGGAGCGCTCGAGTCTCTACTCAGTAAGTCAGCGGGTGTCTGTAGGTCTGTGGGCATAGGTGATGACACTTTGGCGTCCTCTTGTTGCTTTGGGTGCCCGGAGCGTACAATGGGTCTGTGAGGGATAAACACAGGTGCACTCACATAGTCTGGGTATTGTTCAGGGATGGTCATGTGTAGGACGTTGCACATATTATGAAACTCTTTATAGGGCATATGTTCCAGAAAGGAGGCATCTCTGCTTTCAAGGAAGCCGTGATTGATGGGGTCCCAAAAGCGCCATGCTTTTGATGCATGTGAAAAACCTATAAAGACACACCAACAACCTTGTGGGCTGAGTTTATGGTCTCTTTGAGGTTGTGCAAGCCACATGTATGCCATAGTGTCCCACACTCTTGCTCGTCTTAAGTATACCTTTTCTTGGAACCATCGCTCCCACGGCGTGATTGATTTGGGCAAAGTATTGTGTGTTGTTCTTCTATGCCCCATGGCCACTGCTATGCCTTGACAGATAGGTTGGGTATACACTTCTCCCTTGGAGTAAGTCTTCCAAATCTTGTTCTTGCTGCAAGTCTAAGCGAGACACCAGAAGTGTAGCGCAACGAATAGCATGTTGGACTTAGGAACAAGAGGTCCTGCGATCGAGCCTTGATGTACGCAAGAAGGTTTTTGACCTTCCTGCACAAGGGAAGCTTCTTAGACATTTCTCCATGCCTGAGGAGAGTGCGCCACTTGGCGGTCAGTGGATGCGCCAATTAGCGGACTGGTGAGGTGGTGTGGAGTGACCACCCCAAAAGTGCCACTACCCACACACCTCAGAAGCCAGGCCTAGGACTATATCTACCAGGCTCATTCCTCATTCTAATTACACAATCTGGCCTTAGATTCTCCTCACAGAGTTGTCCAACTAAGGAACAGTATAAAGAAGACACTGGTTAGTCTAAGCCCTAGGAGCTGGTCTTTGACTAGCACCTTACGCGAAAGTGACCAAGCGTTAAGTGGACACAGTTGCTAGCAAGTGATTGCCTAGGAACTGCTCAGTGTGGAACCGTGATCCTGAGGGTGATATCTTCTCCTAGCTGAAATGCTAGGAGCGGACGGCAGGTGCTATTGTGTCGGCCCTGTTTCCTAGTCCGTTTGCCTCACGCCGGTTGACAAAGGGTTATGGGCCCACACTGACCAGTTGTAAGGCACGCTTCGCTCAACTCTGGTACTCTCTCTCCAAGTGCGCACATTAGCTCCATCAGCTCCATCGGCTCCATCTACTTCATCAACCGCAACGGCGGAACTTGCACCTAGCACACAAGGACCAAGGACAAGCTCTGCCCTTGGAGGCACGACCCTTCTGTCCCAACTAGGAAATGCCCTGCCCTTGGAGGCAAGACCGTGGGTGTGCTAACGCGATCTGTTTTCTCTGTTTGTAGGCAAACATTGGCTGGAGGGGTAAGCAACAAAACTGCACCTTTACACCGGTAGCAGAAATCAGCTAACATCAGCCTACATTGGCCTCAACGTAGCAGAGACGCAAATTGCAGAAAAGGGCAGCCAAAATGGCTGGCCCATCAGAAGCAGTGGGGGCTGCGGCAAGGCAGTCCTCAAATACAACAGGGGCTCCTGCAAGGCAGTCTCCAAACTCATCAGTGGCTATCATAGGTCAGACTACTGGAGCAACAGTGAGTGCTACCGCACTGCCGCAAGGTCTCAGATATTTGGGAGGAATCCCGGTTGTTGAGGGGAACGATTTTCTGCTCTTGAGATGGCAGTTTGAATTGGCTATGAAAGTATGTGGCTTCATCAAGCTACTAATGGGAGAGGAGCAGGTTCTCATGGTGGGCTCACCCGAGCACGAGGCATGGATGGAACAGAATAATATGTCATGTCATTCCTCAGTAATGCGATTCCTAAGAAGTATGTTTCCATCATTGCCGGGTACACGCTAGCTTCTGAAGCTTACGACAAGCTCAAGCGTGTGCACCAATCCACCTCCCTCATGAACATGTTATTCATCCTACAACGGCTGATCAGCATGCAGGTGAATGAGGGCAAATCAATCCCCGAATTCCTACAAGAGTTTGAAGGACTCCTTGGCAAGGCTCAGTAGATGAACTGGGACCTTGACGAAAACATGCAAGCCATGATCCTCCTCATGGCGCTACCGGAGAGCTGGAGCCCAATGATCACCGTCATGGGCGGCTGGAAGGAGGATGACCTGACGTACACGGTAGTGTCCGAGTACGTGCAAAATGAGGCCATGCACCATAGCGGAAGTGAGGCTAACTTCTTAGCCTATGTCGCACGCTACGGTGGCCGCGAGAGCAAAGGGTCAGCCCCTGGNCAAGGCTCAGTAGATGAACTGGGACCTTGACGAAAACATGCAAGCCATGATCCTCCTCATGGCGCTACCGGAGAGCTGGAGCCCAATGATCACCGTCATGGGCGGCTGGAAGGAGGATGACCTGACGTACACGGTAGTGTCCGAGTACGTGCAAAATGAGGCCATGCACCATAGCGGAAGTGAGGCTAACTTCTTAGCCTATGTCGCACGCTACGGTGGCCGCGAGAGCAAAGGGTCAGCCCCTGGTCAGAAAGGAGGCAGCAAAAGCGGTGGTGGCGGAGGCAACAATGGCAGCAAGGCTCCTAAGTGACAGGGCAACTGTCACAACTGCGGCAAACCTGGGTACTAGGCAAGAGAGTGCAGGTCGCCAAAGGAGGAAGACGGCGGAAGTGGTGGGAACAAAAAGGTTGGCAAAGAAGCCACCAACATGATGGCACAGAGCACGCCTCTGGCAAAAGGAGCAACGCCGCTCAGGCCAAGAGCTTTAGGCTCGACTCTGGCACCGATCATCACTCCAGCAACAACAAGGCTGGATTTTTCTCCATTGACCCCACTGAGCGGCGGTTCAGATACGCAAACGGTAGCGTTGTGAACGCAAAGGGCGTGGGAGACAAGCTGGTGAGCATCAGCCTCAATGGTGCGGAGAAGGATCTACGGCTACGTGACGTGGTCTACATGCCCTCCTTTGCGGCAAACCTCCTGTCCGTGTAAAAAAAAAAAGAAAATGACATGACGATGGTGTTCACGCAGAAGAAAGTGGTCATCACCAGGACCAAGGACATCAAGGTCCTCTACGCCAATAAAGATATCGTGGCACATGTCCCATGGGTTGACGGGCTCTACGTATTGCAGACAACGGCAACAAAGAGCTCCGAAGATGAGGGTCATGCGGGTGCGGCGGAGGTAGTAGTCTCGGCACCAACGTAGGAGAGCACATCAATGGAAACTGAAAAAAATCCTCTGTTGCAAAGGACGAAGACACTGATCCGTGGCATAGACGCTTTGGGCACGTTGCAAACAGCATGCTCCAAGTCATCCAACAACAACAAGTGGTCCGCGGCATGGATTTTTGCAAGAAGGATGCGGTTGGGTGTGGTAGCCTGTGTGAACCTTGCCTCCAAGGCAAGACCAAGCGAACGCGCTTTGAGCGCAACGGTTGCCGCGCAGAATCAGCCCTTGACCTGATTCACACCGATGTGTGTGGACCCTTTCGTACGGCATCAAACGGTGGTAGCAAGTATCTTCTGACCTTCATCGACGACCATAGCCGCAAGGTGTGGATCTTCTTCCTCAAAACAAAGGGAGAGGTCAGAGAAAAGTTGCAGGAGTTTGTCGCCATGGTGGAGCGACAGACTGGAAAGAAAGTCAAAGCAATGCGGAGCGACGAGGGCGGAGAGTATGAGGCATGCAAGGGCTGGTTGCGACAACATGGGATCAACCACCAGCCCACAACGCCTTGCACGCCGCAGAGCAATGGTGTTGCCGAACGGATGAAGAAGACCATCCTTGGCATGGTGCGTAGCATGCTCTTTGATGCGAAGCTTCCACCGCGGTTCTGGGCGGAAGCGGCAAGAACGGCATGCTATCTTATCAACCTGACTCCTGCGGCTGCTCTGGGCACGCGGAAAGAAAAAAGGCAAGCAACAGATGACGCCACAAGAAGTTTGGTCAGGGAAGAAGCTGGACGCATCACACCTGAAAGGATTTGGCTGCACCGTATGGGCAAAGGTCCAGCAGGTGAGGGTGCCGGCAAGCTGGATGCAAGAGCGTGAAAGTGCGTTATGGTGGGCAATGAGACGGCCCACAAGACATACCGCTTGTGGGACCTGGCAGGAAGAAGACTCATTACCAGCCGGGACGTAACGTTTAACGAAAGGAAACAAGGCAAGGAAGAGATGCTTGATCCCATGCAAGCTCAAAAACAGGGAGAGTGGTTGGTGGTCCTGGAGTCAGGAGATCAAGCTCCCAAAAACTGGCAAGCGGTGCCAGTGCGACAGGCCGTGAAGAAAGGTGGTGTGGCAGGGAGAGCGGTTGCGCAGGCTGACGCAGCGGCAAGCTCCCACACAGAGTCGGAGATGTCCGAGGCCTCTGAAACCAGCCCGGAGGCCAGTGGCTCTTCAAAAGAAGAAAACTTAACTTCAGGACAGCCAGCAACACAAGAGCAACAGCATTGCAAAGATCCACCAGCAATCCAACGTCGCAGCACACAACAAAGAAAGCAAACTCCAAAGTACGACGCTGACACTAGAAGCTAGACTGGACTGAGCTGTTCCTGTTTGGCTCAGGGAGAGCTGCTCATTGTGGCTGAGGCGCTGGCAAGGCCAGATGCGGCCAAGTTGAAGGAGGTGATGGACAGGGAGCTTGCGTCCATCAAAGAAAATGGCACATGGGTGCTCGTGGACAGACCCGCTAATGCTCACGTGGTGGGCTCAAAGTGGGTGCTCAGGTTGAAGCGGAAGCAAGACAATAGCATCGACAAGTACAAGGCAAGGGTTGTGGCAAAAGCATTCTCATAGCGCGCAGGGTCTGAGTATGATGAGACCTTTACACCAGTCGTCACGTTTGCCTCCATCAGGTCCCTACTTGCCGTCGCTGCCGCCAAAGACCTTGAGATCCACCAGATGGATGTGAAGACAACCTTCCTTTATGGGAAGCTCGACAAGGAGGTGTCAAAGCACCCGAGGGTAAGATGTGCAAGCTGGTGAAGGCGTTGTATGGGCTGAAACAAGCCCCACGGATCTGGTACAAGGAGATGGACAGCTTCATGGCTGAGATTCTCTTCGCACATTGTAAGAATGACCCCAGCGTTTATTTGCAGAGGAAAAAAGCGGCTTGCTCCTTGTGGCGTTGTACGTGGACGATCTTATCATGTGTTCGTCCTCGCAATAGGCCCTTACAGACCTCAAGAAAAATCTTGCCAGCAAGTTTAAAATGAAGGACATGGGACCTCTCGAGTACTACCTCGGGATTGCTGTTCACCGCAACCGCAAAGTAGGCACCATCGAGCTCAACCGGACCAAGTATATCATGGACGTCTTGAAGCGCTACAACATGGAGGACTGCAAACCCGTGAGCACCCCCATGCCCTCCGACTGCAAGCTCTCCTCCTCCATGTCACCAAGCAACAAGGCAGACCGACGGGAGATGCAAAACATTCCGTACCAATGCGCCGTTGGGACCCTCATGTATGCGATGGTGGGAACTCGACCTGACATTGCTTATGTAGTGGGCTAGGTGAGCAGGTTTGTGGCCATCCCTAGGCCAGAACATTGGCAAGCCGTGAGGCAGATTTTTTGCTATCTCAAAAAGGCTCGGCACGTGGGACTTCAGTTTTGAGGTCTAGAAAGATCAGCCTTGCTGCGACTGACATGCTACAGTGATGCAGACTGGAGAGGGCAGATTGACGACAGGAAGTCCACCTCGGGATTTGTCTGTCTTCTCAACGGTGGTGCAGTCTCGTGGGCAAGTAGGAAGCAGGACTACGTCTCCCTTTCTACTGCTAAGGTGGAGTACATTGTACTCTCCAAAGTGTGCAAGGAAACACAGTGGCTTCGTAGTTTGCTTGATGAGATCAAGGCACCACAAGAGGAAGCAACGACCATCTGCATCAGCAAACAAAGTTCCATCGCTATGGCAGAGGACGACATGATCTCCCGGCGTACAAAGCACATCAACATTCGGTACCACTACTCACGTGACCTTGTCACCAAGGGTGTCGTGGAACTGGAGCACGTCGCAACCAAGAAAATGCTTGCGGACTTCTTGACAAAGGCGTTAGACAGCAACTTGCATGTTACAGGTACTCGAGGAGTCGGCATGGTGGATGCAAGAGATGAGAACTAAAGACCAAGAAAGTTGACGTGCACAAACACAACCCGGAGCTACAGGTTCATGCAGGAGAAAACAACCACAGCAGGTGGCCTAAGGTGCAAGGGAGAGATTGTTGTTCTTCTATGCCCCATGGCCACTGCTATGCCTTGACGGACAGGTTGGGCATGCACTGCTCCCTTGGAGTACGTCCCGCAAACCTTGTTCATGCTGCAAGTCTAAGCGAGACACCAGAAGTGTAGCGCAACGGATAGAATATTGGACTTAGGAACAAGAGGTCCTACGATCGAGCCTTGATGTGCGCAGGAAGGTTTTTGACCTTCCTGCACAAGGGAAGTTTCTTAGACATTTCTCCATGCATGAGGAGAGTGCGCCACTTGGCGGTCAGTGGATGCGCCAATTGGCGGTCTGGTGAGGTGGTGTGGAGTCACCACCCTAAAAGTGCCACTACCAACACACCTCAGAAGACAGGCCTAGGACTATATGTACCAGGCTCATTCCTCATTCTAATTACACAATCTGGCCTTAGATGCTCCTCACAGAGTTGTCCAACTAAGGAATAGTATAAAGAAGACACTGGTTGGTCTAAGACCCAGGAGCTGGTCTTTGACTAGCACCTCGTGCGAAAGTGACCAAGTGTTTAGTGGACACAGTTGCTAGCAAGTGTTTGCCTAGGAACTACTCAGTGTGGAACCGTGATCTTGAGGGTGATATCTTCTCCTAGCTGAAATGCTAGGAGTGGACGGCAGGTGCTATTGTGTCAGCCCTGTTTTCTAGTCCATTTGCCTCAAGCCTGTTGACATCTTGTGCCATCCCTCACCCATACCGTTCCACTGTGGAGTATATGGTGCGCTTGTTTGGTGCTTTATACCTTTGGCTTTCAGTTCTGCTGTCAAGGAGCCCATGAACTCTCCTCCTCCGTTTGTGCGCAATCTTAGTAACCTACAGCCAGTTTGACGCTCAACAAGAGGTATCCACTATGCAATGGCTCGTTGAGCATCCGCTTTGGACTTAAACAGAAACGTCCAGCAAAAGCAACTAAAGTCGTTTGTTACAGTTTGAATACATTGTGACCCATACTTGACTAAAGGCACGGGCATGGGCCCTATCAAGTCAGTATGTACAAGTTCAAGAGGTGCCTTGCATCCCTTCTCTGGCCTGGGACAGGTCTGTCTGTGAGCCTTGCCTTTCTGACAATCAAGACATGCATCTGTACTCAAGCCATGGGGGTAGTCTGTAGGCACAAGACCATGTGCTCTTGTGTGTTTGACCATGTCAGTGGTTAAGTCAATCGGCGGTGCAAAAGATCTTTGTGCTTTGGATCAGTGGCCGTAATGACATATGCCTGTGGTTTGTGTGAGTTGGTTTGCACCAGTGGAAAGTGGGTGAGTCGGTATAGCATGTCAGTGTGCAGAGTACCATCACCCAGTAGTGCACCAGCAACATAAAAAAACATGCAACGTTGCTTCAGCGTGAGAGTGGACATGTTTGCTTGGCGATCCAGTTGATCCCCAGACATCGGGTTTACTTTCAACTTGGGAACATATAAAACACCAGTCAGCCAAAGCACCCCACCGGATGCTTGTACTACCACTGTGCCCACCCCTTCAACTCCCTACACTTCCCTCGACCCTATTTTCACACCCTCTACATCGAGCACAACATACAACGACATATAAAGCTGGTGACATGGTGACATGTGATGCAACACAATAGTGTCAAACATGCATTCATGCCTTGGGAGTGAGTGCAATGTGGTGACATGAGTTGTGCCAGTCGCTGACCTGGCAACTGTGGCATGGCCATGGATTCTGGGGTCTGTAGCTCCATGGGCGCCGTCCACCTAGTCACAGGTGCTCCTGCTGCGGGCTGCTACGGCTCAGCCATGTCTGCATAGACGCGCCGCGCCCACACTGGCAAGGTACCAGGACGGCTGTGTTCGGTGGAACGTAGATTGGACCCTGGTACATGGGGACTGGCCCTAGGTAGAGCGGTGGGCTCGCCGCCAGCTGCATTGGAGGTGGTGCGTAGGTGATGCCACCAAAGGGTACAGGGGCCCTAGGTCCCAATGTCATTGGCGTACACCATGTTGGAGGCTGCAAGTGGTACTCAAGCTGCGGGTGGAGTACGAGAGGGATAAACCTTTGATGTGGCCGTTGCTACTGCTATGGCGTTAGAATACGCTGCAGATCTGGACAGGTGTGCCAGAAGTGGCCATGCTTGCCACAATAGCTGCAGGTGCACCCTGCTCCACCACCTCGGCCACGACCCCGTCCTCAATCTGACTGTGTGCCTAATCGTCCATGACTATAGCCTCCTCCGCCTCTACCTCCTCCCTGTCCAGCTCAAGTGGCAGCACCTGACGAGGACTGGTGGACAAAGGCGCTGGGCGCTGTGTTGTTGGTCTCTCGCTCCTCTCCATTAAGGATGTCCTTGTAGTGTCGCAGTTCCTTGAACACTTCAGGAAGGTCTGTGTTCTTAATGTCTGTCACACGTAGACGTTGCAAAAGGCCTTGCAGAAACTCACTGTATGGCTCTCCAAGATGCGGTAGGACAGGGTCCAGCCATTTGAGCACTGAGCAGGAAGCTCCAAGCCCAAGGATGTGGCAAGGGAGATCCATTGTCGTGTCCTAGTACTCAGCTATCGGTGCCCCTGGCTTGGGATAAAAAATTTGGAGTCTTTCACGTAGGGAGATTACCAGTGTCATTCCCTGTTCCTCATGGCGCGTAGGGGCGTGAGGCACCACTGCGAGGATCCGCTGGTTCCTCCCCTTTGCCGCCAAAATGAAAATTATGGATGAAATACGATTGCTTGTCCGGCATCGCTCAAAGCAGGGCATTGAAAGCTCGCAGCAGAACTCGATCCGCAATTGCGTCGACAGGTGGGAAAAGGTACAGCTCCTCCTACCCGTGTTCCGCCGCCCACACAAGAAACACGTCATTCCAAGAAAGGAAGTCTCTTGCACCCAAGGCAGGCGGCATCAAGTCCTTCTGAGATATGAAACTGCTAAGGTCTTCCCACATGACCGTGACAGCACCGGCACCCCCACTAGCGCCGGCGTCGGTGCCAGCACCGCCACCAGTAGAGTGACCACCATTGCCTTTGGCACCAGGCCCTCCTGGTGTTGATGCCGCTTGGCTCATGACTCCTGTGAGTCCAGGTGAGTCCTAGGCTGGCGGCGCGGGGCCTGGTTGTCCTCATTGTCTCCGAACAAAAAATCGGCAGCAATTCGCCGGCCCCACTTTGGGCCCAGTTTGTTGTCGCGAGCCTTTTGCTCGTGGGAATCGCCCTGCATTGACCTAGTTGTGTTGCTTAGGCCACCTAGGACCTGTTGTTTGCAAGAATCCGCTGGATGCGGTCCCAAGATTTGTCTGATTGTCTCTTGGTGGTTAGCTTCTTCTTTTTTTTGGCGAATTTGAGACTAAGCGTGAGCTTTCTGGTCGCCTCACGCTATGTGAGTAGGAATTTAGATACAGTCAGTTTTGTGAAGGGAATAACGGCATTTTGCGTTAGTTTTTGAACATGCACATGATCACAACATTTATAGGGCTAGTCATGAGATTTCCAATGCACCAAACCGCGCGTGATTCGGCCAAGCGTAGTCCAAGTTACGCTTGCCGAAGTGCAGGTCTCACTCACCACAGAAGCCTGATGCTACCACACGCCATGGTGCCTTCCTTCACATGCGAAGCACCTTTCCCAAGGCACAGTTTCCATTGCACGTGGTGTAGGGGTCCCCTGCATTGATTTTACTTTATGGCGGCTTGTCGGCGCCGCACTTGGGCATGCGGAGGGGTTGTTTTTCAACATTCTCCCCCTTGTACCTGCCATGCCCGGTGCTCCACCTTGCTCTCACTCATCTTCCTCTGCGCCCTCCATCCCATCATAGCTGGTCATCCCAAGCCCGGCCATGCTCATTGCATTCTGGTCCGCGGGTTGTGCTTTGGTCAAGCAATCTACAAGCATGTTGTGCGTGCTACATTGCTGCAGCACCACCTGCCCCTTCTCGACCATGTCCCGTGCATAGTGGTAACGTACGTTAATGTGCTTCATCCTCCTGTGCTGCATTGGATTGTTGGTCAGCAAGATGGAGCCGGTGTTTTCCTCTTGCACCATCGTAGGCTCCTTCTGCGACATGCCTAGCTCCCCTAGCAACCTACGGAGCCACACCGCCTCCTTGACCGCCTCTGCCAACGCGATGTACTCTGCTTGCACTGTGGAAGTGGCAACACAGTCCTGCTTCCTGCTGCACTACAAGACTGCTGCACCAGCGAGGAAGAACACATAGCCAGATGTGGAATTCTGCTTGTCCACATCCCTAGCATAGTCTGCATCCGTGTAGCAGTCGCAAGGGGTAAGGGCGCAAGGGGTCTGCCCGCCCCTTGCCATTCAACCTCAGGTGGGCATGCCGCGTCGCCTGTACGTAGCGGAGGATGCGCTTGACCACTAGCCAGTGTGGTGGCCCTGGATCGGCCACATACCTGCTCACTTGGCCCACCGCGTAGGCCAGTTCCGGTCGAGTTGCCACCATGGCATACATGAGGCTGCCCACCGCCGATTAGTAGGGCACCCCTACCATATCTTCCCGCTCTTCTTTTGTTTGCAGCGCCATTGCCGCACTCATTTCACAGGTCGTGGAGACCGGACTGCACACTGGTCTGTAGTCCTCCATGCCATACCGCTTCAGCACCTTGGCCATGTATTTGGCCTACCCCAGCTCGAGCATGCGTGCCCTCCGGTTCTACCTCACCCTGAGGTAGAACTCTAGCTCCCCCATGTTCGACATCTGGAACCTGGTGCTCAGCTACTCTTTCGGCTGCTGTAGGCTTGGCAGGTCCGAGGAGCACAAGATCAAATTGTCCACGTAGAGTGCAACAATCTGATGGAGCTTCTTGTTGCGCCGCATGTACACGCTATGATCCGCTTCACAGTACTTGAAGCCGAGTTGTGCCATGAAGCTCTCCATCTGTTGGTACCAGCATCCGGATGATTGTTTTTGCCCGTACAAGGACTTCTGCAGTTTGCACACCTTGCCCTCCGGCGCCTCCACCCCCTCCGGCACCTCCATGTAGATTCTTGTGGATGATGCTGTTGAGGAAGGCCGTCTTTACGTCCATCTGGTGGAGCTCCATGTTCTTTGTGAGTGCCACCACAAGGATTGTTCGAATGCTTATGAACTTGGCGACGGGGGTGAATGTTTCATCGTAGTACTCGCCCTTACGCTGAGCATACCCCTTTCCCACGAGTCACTCCTTGTACTTGTTAACCACACCTTCTTTCATGAACTTGGTCTTGAAGATCCACTTGGAGCCGATGACCATTGCGTCTTTTGGTCTATCAATCAGTTGCCACGTGTCGTTTTCAGCAATTGACGCCAACTCCGACTTGATGGCGGTGTCCCACTACTTCCCCTCGGACCCCGGAAGCACCTTTTGCACAGTCATTGGCTCCGTTGATGCAGCTAGCATGCACCGCATCATGCCAATCCATCGACCGGTAGCTACGTTGAAATGCTTCCCCGCTCTCCGCTGCCTCCCGCTACGGCACGGTAGTTTTGGTGGCGTCTCGTCGTTTTGATGTGATCCTTCCGACTCTGCCCGCTCCGGTGAATCATCAACCGGACGGCTCCCCGAGGATCCCTTCCACTCTGGTGAACCATCAACCGGACGGGCGGCGCGTCCGGAGGATTTTTCTTCAACGCCCAACGCGAACTCAGCCGGGAATGCACGCACTCCCGCGGTGCCTCTTTCGACGGATCATTCCTCCGGATCTCCAGCCCAACTGCATTGTCGTCAGAGTCCTCCGCGTCGGCTACGACACCTACTCTACCACCGCGCTTCGATGCCGCATCATTGAGCTCCTTGTCCACCGACTCCTCCTCATAGTCAAGGAGCTGGAACCACTCCCCCTGTTTTGGAGTGTCCCCGAGGCTCATGTCGCTGCTGCTGCTACTACTGAAGCTCTGCTACTCATTGAGCTCGATGTCACGGCTGCGGATGATCTCTTGCATGCGCGGATCGCAGAGCCAATACGCCTTTTGCGTGATCTCGTAGCCAAGGATCAAGCATGGCTTTGCGTGCGATTCTAGCTTGCTGTTGCATCGTTGCACCGCCTGCACCATCGCGTGTGCCTTGCACCCGAACACCTTCACGTGCACCACATTTGGCTCGCACGCACTCTAAACCTCCTGCAGCGTCTTCCAGTGGCCCTTACCCTTCAGCACTGCTGTTGGGATGAGATTGATGGTGTAGCTTGATGTACGCACAGCTTCTACCGAGAACCCTCGCGGAAACCCCGCATCCACAAGCATGGTCCGCACCATGTTGAGCAGCGTCTGGTTTGCCCACTCCCCTACTCCGTTGGACTGTGGTGAGTACGGCATAGTGGGTTACACTTGATTCCCTGCTGTTTCATCCACCCGCTAGAGCCCACGTACTCTTCGCCATTGTCGTTGCATAATGCTCTGACCTTGTGGCCAGTCTGACTCTCTACCCCTGTGACGTACTCCTTCATCCGGTCCAGGACCTTGCCTTTCCACTTCATGAAGTACACGTAGATTTTTCTGCTACAGTCATCATGAAAGGTGACGAAGTATCTCAAGCCGTTGTTTGACGTCGTTTTGAACGGCCCGCACACGTCAAAGTGCATGACCTCCAGCAGGTCCTTTGTGTGACCCTCATTCTTCTTTGAATGGCTTGCGCCGCGCCTTGCCCAAATTGCAAGGCTCGCAATTCTTGTACGCTCCTACATCTACTACCGTATCTACTTCACCGTCGATGATGAGGCCACGCACCATGTCACGATTTTCCATCTTCACAACGGTTGCGGGCGCCAAATGCCCCAACCGTCGGTGTCAAAGCTCTTGATCAGCGCTTCCTCCCTTGGCCATGTTGACGATGCGCTCGTGCGAGTCTGCTACATCCAATGACGCGGGGACCACCTTGGTCTCCATGGTGTAGAGACCGCCCTCATGCTTTGCCTCCATTAGAACCTCGCCGCCACCGTCAATGCACACCACTACGCCTTTCCTGTGGAAGAGCACCTCATACCCCTTGTCCTTCAAGTGGCTGACACTTAGGATGTCAGCCAGGCCAGGTACAGCTCCTTGTGCACATCTCTTTCTTACCACCCACCACGACTTCCACTTCCATGTCGCCTTGGCCGGCCGCCGGCTTGACTTTGCCGTTTGCGACCACCATTTACTTGGAGGAATTCTCGTAGGTGACGAACCCCACCTTCTTGACTTGGGTGTGCTCCTTGGCCCCAGAATCCAGACACCGCCTGTTAACCTTCTTAAGGAAGTGGTTCTTGTTGCCATTGAGGAGCGACCTGTCCTTGGTGTTTTTGCCGCCAGCCTTCGCCTCCTCTGTGAATTCATGGGCCCAATGGCCCTCCTTGCCGCAGTTGCTGCACGCACCTTTCTTGGCGCCCTTCTTGCCACCGCCCCTTCCACCGCTTCCTTTGCCCCCGCTTCTGCCACCACACATTTTGGTAATGAGGGCCGATGAGGAAGACGAGGACTCCCCATAGCTCTGGCGCTGTGCCTTGTTGCGGATGTACTCTGTGACCACGCCGTAGGTGAGCTTGTCCTCTGGCCATCCTCCGAGGACGGTGACGAGTGGACCCCAACTGTCAGGTAGGGCCATGAGGAGGGCCATCGCCTGCAGCTGCGTGTTGATCTTCCATCCCACGTCATTATATCAAAAGGCGAGTGACTCAATCTGCTGCATGGCGGGGATGACATCATCTCCATCCTCGATCCTCACCATGAGGAGCCACTTCATCACAAAGATTTTGTTCACGAGCGACTTGGATGGGTGGATGGCGCGGAGTTTTTGCCAAGCTTTGGCTTCCAGCTTGTAGCCTTGGAAGTAGCCCCACGAGGACTCGGCTGTCCCAGACACCAAGAGCATGAGCGCCTCCGTGTTCCGCTTTCAGAAGGCATGCTTCTCTGCGTTCGTAGCAGTCGCCTTTGCAAGCACCTCCTTTCACAACATGACGTCCAGCAGCCCCTTATGCGAGAGGTGCAGCTCAAACTGCCACCTCTAGAGCTCAAAGCCCGGGCCGCCCACATGCTTCTGAATGGACTGCATCTCCTTTTGCACCATTTGCATAGCTTCTACTCCGTCGGGCTCTCGGAACTTCACGGCGACATCCACAATGACGATCCCGCGCACTCCGGAAGACGTGAACGTTGGAGGCTATCAGACTCGTGGGCCCATAACCCTTTGTCAAAAAGGAATCTGCTCAATGCGGTCCCAATATTTGTCTGATTGTCTCTTGGTGGTTCACTTTTTTTTGGGCGAATCTGAGACTGAGCGTAAGCTTTCTGGTCACCTCACAGTACGTGAGTAGGAATTCAGATACAGTTATTTTTTCAAAGGTAATAATGGCATTTTGTGTTAGTTTTTGAACATAGACATGATCACAACATTTACAGGGCTATTCATGAGCTTTCCAACGAACCAAACCGTGCACAATTCGGCCAAGCGTAGCCCAAGTTACGCGTGCAAACACGTAGGTCTCACCCACCAGAGAAGCCTGACGCCGCCACACGCCGTGGCGCCTTCCTTCACGTGCGAAGCGCCTTTCCCAAGGCGCAGATCCCATTGTACATGGTGTATGATTCCCTTGCACTGTTTCCACTTTCCGACAGCTCGTCGGCACCTCCCGGCACCGCACTTGGGCATGCGGAGGGGCAATTTTTCAACACCTGTACACCTTGTCTGTGCGCCAAGGGACCCTGCCACTGCCTCTAGTGGAGGTTCTGGCACTTGGGCTCTCCCTTTCATGCTTTTCCCACATTTGTGGGCTTCCCCTTGCCTCTTGCCACCTCTGCTGTCCGCGTGCGGCCTAAGGGGAGGGGTTCAACGGCCCCTAGTCACTCGCGCGGCTTGCTTTTGTGGCAGCCGCGGGGATCTAAACCCACGTGTGACTCGGTCGCCACCTTTCCTACACTGCGCTGCTCCCAGACGTCTGTATATGACCCTGGAAGCTGCTCTGATACCATGAGAATAGCTCTACTGTTCAAACGCAACAAGCCATGCTTTGTTTAGTCAAGAAATGAGTGAGAAAAGCTTAGCTTTGCATGGCGGTCATGGAGTTTGGACAAAAACCTTAAGTGTCGAGCTCACACACTTAGAGCTCAAGCGGGTGAGTCTCGTGAAGCGAGGCCTACCCGTCGGGCCGGCGAGAGGAGCTTGCCAGCGCACCAGCCTCGAGCGAGGGCAAAGCCCTCGCATGTCACACAAAAGGGATGGACTGCCCCGAGCCAAGTTTAGCTACCAAACTCAACCAGTCCACTTAACTAGATGGACAAATCTAGGTTTCAAAGAGTGTACAAAGCTGTCCACATAAAAAGCTTGAGGATACTTCTAGGTGCCATAAGAGTGCCAGCTGAGGCAATGCTGTGAGAGGGAGGAAAGCACACAAGAGATGCAGGAGGGCTCCCAGTAGTGGTCAGTAGCGACAAGGGACCTCAACGTGCGTGGCCTCCGCTCTCTTGGTCAGCATGCCCTGCACACTCAGGTCCACATTGGGGAGAAACATATATGTAGAGAGGATAAACATAGGGCGTGTGACCCGAGAAGAGGACGCAGGGTAGGAGGCTCGGTGCATCTTGCCATGGGCGCAGTCAATGCACTCGATGCGGCAAGGCCAGTGGAAGGTGGAGGGATAACGTCTGAGAGCGGGCTGAGTGTGGAGCATGCTAATCGAAAACATCGGAGTACACGTGGCAAAGGCGGCGGTGGAGGAGGTGCACATGCTTGGGAGAACGAACACTGGTGACAAACACATGTGTAGTGGTGGAAGAGGTAGGGGACACAGATGAAGGAAATCAAGTGACGTACCAGAGGTTGTCACGGCAGACAGCACGGAACATGACTTGACCGGACGGGCAAAGGGAAACAGTGCCACTGCCACAGGAGTGACGGATGTCCATGCTCATGAGGTCGAGAGCCATGACTGATAGGAGGCTGAGTTCCAAACCAGGCACATGCAGCACATCGGTCACACAGACGTCACCAGTGTTGATGTGCCCGGACCCTGTCCAGACACTATGAACATTGCCAACAGGACCAAGCATGCTAAACGCCTGGTGAAAAGACATCATGTGATGCGTGGCACCGGATTCAATGATCCAGGTGCCATCGAAAGCGAGGATTGAGGTCATGACATGACAACGAGTGATGAAATAGGATGCGGGAAGTGAGATGGATGTTGCAAGCTGAGCAGATAGGACACATGCAGAGCGATCATGCCACTCATCCAACCATGCGACATTATCCAAACTCAGCTTCGAAGGGTAACATGCGGCTTTCCCGAGCTCTCCTCGGAGGTCGGTCTCTGTCTGGAAATGGTAGCCATCTGCAATGTGCATTCATAACGTGTTCCACGTGAAGTCTCCTTGTACCATACAAAGCGGATGGGTCTGTTCAGCCGCCTTCGCCTGCTGTCCTGGCCGTGGAAGGCCAATGCAAGGTGCACCGCATCCTCTAGCACCGTGAGCGTGCACTCTACACATGAGTGGTCAAGGAGTACCTTGTGCATAGGGCCAATTGTGGACCTGAACACAACTCGTGGGAGCCAGAATCTCGGATGCTGAAGGCGGCTGTAGCGATGTACTAGGAGGAACTAGTTGCCCATTCAAAACGGCGTACCCTGGGGGGTACCACCCTGGCACACACTCTTTGAAGAGGACCTAGAACTATACCCTTTCTACCGTACAATGTGTTGTAGGGACGCCTGGACACATGTCGCAAAGAAGTTCCTTGCAAAAGGGGGGAGAAACGATGCTATGAATCTTTTACGGCTGAGAGTTTGTGCCATAAGACCTTGTTGTGAAGCCATTTTTTGAAAGTGGAAGTAAAAAAACAGAGTTTTTATTATGATAATCCGTTGGATTTTTCCTTCAATATGTGTAGGTGACCATTCTCTCCAAGAAACACAGCAAATCGGGACGATTTGGTCATAAAGGGGGAGGAATGTAGAGCTGAAATGTTTTACATTTTTAGAACATTTTGTAGAAAAGGTATGACCATGCCAGTTGGCATGGTCAATTGTGAGGGCCATGTGGAAGTCGGAAATGGACAACCAACCACTAGGGGCTCGTTTTGATCACCTCCAACAAGACAAGGAAAATCAAGCTTATCCCCCCTACCACATTTCGCTTACTTGGAAATGTGTCAAAACCTCGCCATGTTAGGTGAGAGGTTTATACCGTACCCTTAGTCCATTGGTGACTTCCTGTTTATTGAATAAGATATACTCAAATGGGCTCTTGACAAAAGGAAAGAGAGCACAAAATGAAGTGGAAAACACAACGGACAGAACAGTAAACAAATCACAAATGTAAAAACCTAAGTGATGTATAGCTTCAAAATGTTGGTTTTGCTCCACAACGACGCGACTCGGATATGACCCGTAAGAAGAGGGGACTAGGCAAAGTCCGAGGCCATTCGTCTACCCACTTGCGACTGAAACACTAAGAGCTTCCGTATCTGGACGCTACCTACTTGGTAGATTTCTACAGTTATCTCATCTGGCATGATTTCCTCCGTAAGCCCTACCAGGCACCAGACAGCCCAAAACCCGGGCGTTGTCCGAATTCCCCAAAACTAGACCATACCAAATCAACCACGCTGAGAACGCAATTGTGCACCCAGAACCAGCAAGAAAAACAGCTACGTGGAGTTACGGGTGCCTGAACTCTGGTGTCGACTGTATTGCTCCTGAGAGCTATTTGCGACTGTTGGTTACGTGAAAGCTAAGAGTTGCCGCTGATGGAGCTGGTCATGTAATTGTGTAGTGTCGGAAGCACCTAGGAGGAGGAGAACCACATGCTCTGCTGTATGGCGATACGTCCACTCCACCGGACAACGCCCCGTTAGTATTAGCGCCCATCCAGTCAGTCGTTTGCATAAGCATGTACACCAGTCGAGAGGTCACAGTAGGAGTCAGTGAGGTAGTACACAGACAAAACAACAACACCATCTTCTTCATTTCCTGGCAAGACATGCTTTTTTGGTAATAACTACTTCATTTATCAGCATTTCTGAACAATCGGGCTGCTTAACCTTGGTCAAAACACTCATTTACTTGATAGAAATGGTAGACGTTCTTGATGGTTACATGTTTTAGTAGTTTTGAACAATCCATGAAAATCTGGATCTCATCATTTTCATTTCCATGAGAGGAACTGGTGTTGCATAGGGTGACTTGTATGGTCGGAGAAATGCCTAATCAAGTACTGTTACCACATGGCTACTTGTTTGATAGGTCCCCTTGAATTTGTTCCATTACCTGGTTTCTTTTTGATCCGGTGATTGATGTTCCACAAAGGAGAGATCTTCCATGGTGCTTTTTGGAAGAAAAATCGAGAAAAATCCTTAATAAGTTATTTCAACTCCCCGAGTAGCAACGCGGACTTTGTTCAGACTGTTACCAATGAAAGTGATGACATTGATCAGACATGTGTGTGCTCCTCGCTAAAGGGTTTGTTTGGCCACGTTCAAAGATACTGGCTCCAATCGTGTTTTTTGTGTGTGACTGTGTTACAATTTCTATTGATGCCTCCTCTGACCCTCGTTGGCCAAATTCTTGCAACCATCATTGTGTTGTACATTGTTGGATCCGCGGCAAGTTTCAGTTTCAACCATAAGTGAAGACGGCAACCGCACCACTGGTCTAGTGGTCCTATAGATTGTGGTGAGGTAGGAAGTCTCAAATGTGGTTGATTGTTTGGTTGCTGGTTTAGGAAGTCCACCAGATTATTACAATAGACAACCTGTCCATTTCAATTTTCTTTGGTTTTCCATTGATGATTTTGTTTTCAAACACCCCTTATTGTGTCTTCAAACCAAACTTCTGAACCAGTATGTCACTGTCTAACTTGTGAGAAGCTCCTCCATCTAGAGAAGCCAACACTTTTTTGTGACACGTGCAACTCCTTTGTTTCCCTCTCAGCAGCATCATTGGTCGGTCATCCTCTTACTCCTTGTAAGAACTGTAGATTGAAGGTGTCGTCATCTTTGGCACGTTGGGCCGTTCACATTGGTCACCATGCAGCAGAGGTTTTCTTCTACCAGACATGAGCTTTGCTGTCTGCACTTGTCCCTTATCATATCCTTACTCCTACAACATTTTCTCCTTTTCCTCTTCTTTATAATGTTACTATCAGTGGTGACAGTCTTTATCAAAATTTGTTGTCACACATCTCCCTATTTGACGTTGTTGACTTGAAACAATGTCAAGGATTTTCAACTGTGACCTACCGCTACTATCTATTCTTGGATTCATAAATCCAGAAATTGTTATCTGCGCTGTTGATCCTTTTGGTTGATACGACCATTTTAAGGCGGTGAAAATGCCGATTCCCTCCCTTTTTGTCACCTGTGACCCTCATGTACCCCTCCGTTGGAAAAAAAGCCCCATTTGCCCCTGTTCGGCAACAAAAAGCCCTATCCGGCCCCCTGTTTTCACCATGCCCAAACAGCGACGCATGTCGCTGATAAAGCATGGCAAAATTGGGCATGCCATGCTAGAATGCAGGTCTCCATCGTGGCTGTCGCGATGGAGGGCCGCATTCTAGCCCAGCATGCTCAAGGGTTTGGGGGGGGGGGGGGGGGGGGGGGGGGGAGGGAGATTGCCGGCCGACGTCCGTCGGTCGGCGCTTTGTCAACCGCCGAATCCCCCCCACCCCCCCGCCTCCCGCAGCCCACCTGCCCACCCACCCGCCGATCGAGGCCCGCATGATTGTGGGTTGCAATGGAGGGGTCAGCCGGTGGGCTGTGGGGAGGTAGGGGGGAGTGAGGGGGAGGGGGACTTTGCTGGGGATTCCGGCGGACGGGCGTTTATAGGAATCCCGCTCCATCAGTGGAGAGTCAAAAATCCTTTTCTGTTTTGTTTTACATTCTGTTAAACTTTATACCCTCGTTTGATGTACGAACTACAGAAGAACCCTCCCCCTAATTACATATGGGGTTTTAGGGTTTATGTTTGCGCGGGCACCTGCTGGGCCCCGTGGTAGCGAGGCCCAGTGGGTTCCCTTTCAACGCATGGGGAGTCTTGGACCCCCCATGCAAACTCCCGGAATAGTAACTACAAAACATCACAAAACCTTCTATTAAGAAGTTTGTCATGATTGGGTAAAAAATGTGGCGTTAGCATGTCAACGCCACATCCATGCGATGTCAACATGCTATCCTTTGACAAAGGAGAGGTGTTACATTGTTGATTTTCTTTGCCTGCAAACTTGCATAGGTGTACAAGAAGCAAGTAAGGCTTATTGTTGTGAGGTAGGGGCGGATAGGGCTTATCGTCCGAAACGAGGGGTATATTGGCTTTCTGCCCATTTTAACATTCATCTTGAATATTGTAGATTGGAAATTCTTACCTGATGTCATGCATGAGATCTCAATATACATATACAATGGAAACATAGTTTTCATTAGCAAAAACACTTACAATGATGTTTTATGAGAATTGTGCATGTCGTCCGGCATGTTGGAATTCTCACATAGTTTCTCTTGCATTAAGTGTGTTGTTTCTGTTTATGAACCATGGATGGAATATGCACGTGAAGTCATCCCATGTATCCAATGGTGTAAAGAAGATTTTACATGTTGGTTCCACCTGCACAGAAGTTACTGCAGTTGCAATTGATAATGGGTGCAATAGCTCAGATACCCATAAAGCACAAAGTGTGACTCTCATCCGCCCGTTTTTCGGAAGAAATGTAACGATCCACCCATGGTTAAGAAGAAAAGCAACCATCCGCCCACCTTGCGTTACAAAAGTAACCATCCGCCCAGCCTCCGCAACAAAACCAACCAGCCGCCCACCCCTTTTTTCATGCTAGATCACAGCATGTGTTTTGGACCTGACATGGAAAAAAGTGCAATGGTGCATTCGTCTGAGACATAGTGAATGAAAAAAATCATGTCATGCATCAATGCTACATGGTATGTGGCGGGAATATGACTTTTCTTTGCGTTTATGGGTTCCTAAGGTATTTGATGTGTAACATTGGCATATGCGTTATTTTATGTACGCCATTGTCATATGCGTTGTTTTTTGTGCGACATTGGCATATGCGTTACATTTTGTACGGCATTGTCATATGCGGTACTTTTTTGTGTGACATTGGCATATCAGCTATATAGTTCCAAAAACTGGGTATATCGTGACTAAACCCATTGATAACTCAAGAACACAGTTTTGAGCCCGCCTCCCCTATTTTGTTACATTCCAAATTCACACAAGTCCTTGAACTCAGCATTTTATTTGAGCATTGTTTCTTTAGGTCAAATAGCTCGTGTACCCATAACATGTACAGTGTCACTCTCACTTGCCCGTTGTTCAGAAGAAAAACGATGATTTGCCCGTGGTTTGGAAGAAAAGAAACGATCCGCCCACCATGAGTGACAAAAGTGTTAGTTTTTTTTGCATCTCTCATTGTGCTCTGTTGTGTCCTCTCGGCTTTTGTACGTCGGCGTGCAGATGACTAACGGCGAGACTCGACGCTCCTGGAGTGTCGTCCGGTGGAACCGACGCACGCAGAGGCCAACACGCAGCTTGCTGGAGCCTCCTCCCCACACCAACGTGCTCAGCTCCGTCGGCAGGCTTCCTCAGCGGTCGGGCCGCCGGCGGTCACTGCCAACGCAGATGCTGTCTGCATACGTCCAACACTAGATCTGATTGTACAATTGCATCTGCAGCATCATGCTCTATCTAGGGTCCATGTCTCATGTTGCGTGGCACTGTTTGGCATCATGGACCATCGTAGGCACTGCCTGGGTTCGGGCAGCCATAACCCTTTGCTGCTGTTTTTCTAGCTGTTTTTGACCACACGACTGTGTTTGCAGCGTTGGTGTAATGGTTTGGTCTGGTTTTCAGGCAAAACAGATGACGCCTGGGTTTTGGGCCGTCGGCCGTCTGGCAGGGCTCACCGAGAAAACCCTGTCTGCCAGAAAATAGGTCTAGGTCTATTTTCTGTTTGGCTGGTTAGCTGAGTAACAAGCTTTGCAAAACTAGGATGGAGGTAGAACTTAGAGGGGTCTTCCATTGTTGTTCATTCTTCATTCCTAATCAGTCACTTTCATTTTTTAGCTGCTTTCGGGCCCTAACACTGACGCGCATGTTTTTGAGTAACAAACCGAGGGCATCTAGACGTAGACTCTAGAGCGACAGAATGAGGTGGCAGCAGACTAAGCAACGAGCATGGAAGCCAAGATGCTACATCAACAATGTTGCTGACCCAACCTGCTGCCCAGTATTTCTAGCTTCGTATCAGAGCCAAAGCGTAGCAGCAGTAGCAGAAGACTGGCATACAGGTGCCAGACAATGCAGGCGGACCCCCGTACGCGCCAGTGCAGGGGAAATGCTGTCAGATTTCTTCCGGTCGCATTGACCTGCCTGGTGGCAGCGTCAGATTTTTTTCCAATGCCACTCGGCCAAGGGAAACGCTACCAGAGGTTTTCCGGCAGCATTGACCCTCACGTGTGACGCGAGGAGGTGAGCGACCAGAAACATCACGCATCGTGACGACGACGCACGCGACAGCGTCACTAGGGTGCAGTGACTAACAACACCAGCACGCAGCAATAGCAACAACAGCAGCAGCAGCTTGCAGTACAAGCGAGCAGTGATAGCAGCGGCCAGAGGCAGCTGCGCGCACCACTAGCAACCGGCAGTTGCAACAACTCATAGCAGTTCGCAGCAAAAGTAGCACGTAGCAGCAACAGCCATCAGCAGTAGCTAGCAGCAGCAATAGCGGCGACAGCAAGCGACAGCTGAAGCAAAAAGCAACAGCAGCAGCAGGCTGAAGCAGCAAAAGCAGCGAGTAGCAGCAGTAGTTGGCAGGATTAGCAGCAGTAGTGAGCGACAACCAACAGTAGCCAGCAGCAGCAGCAACCACTAGCAACCGCTGCAGCAACAGCCACCAACAGCAATAGTTGCAGCTGCTCGTAGCCCGCTGCTTGCCATGAGTAGCGACGTGGAAGCAGCAAGCTCGCTGCAAGCAATAAGCAGTGACTGCAAGCAGCAAGGAGCAAGCTCGCTGCTTACAGCTCACAACGGGCAGCGAGCTCGTTGTGACCAACAAGAAGGAAAAAGAACCCACCCCACATGCGGTTGTGCAGCAGCTGCAGCCATTGCCATAGCCGCTACAGCAGCCATAGTAGCCGCAGCAACACGTAGTAGCTTAGCAGCAGCAACAGTAGCAACAAGAGCAGTGACAACAGTAGCTGCTACTGCAATAACAGCCGTAGTAGCAACAACATCCACAGCAGCCGTAGCAGGAACACTTGCAGCAGTACCAGCCGCTATTGCACAAACAACCGCATCAGCAACAGTAGTAGCTTTAGTCGTAGCAGCTGCTGCAATAGCAAGACCATTAGCAGCAGCAGTAGCGGTAGCAACAACGGCTACAACATCAACAACAGCTGCCTTGTAGCTCTCATAGCAACGGCCCTAGTACCAACCGCTAATGACGTCAGCCGTTGTCAACTGATGTCGCTACTGAAATCATCATCAAAAGAAAGAGAAAAAGAGGGGCAGATATTCTACAGCAGCCACCCTACAATAACAAAGCAGCAGGTGCTGACATCAGCCATCCTAGGCTGACGTCAGTGTTGACATTAGCAACAAAAAATAAATTCAGGGAGCACCAAAACCCACCATGGCTAACAGTCCCAGTGGGGATGGGTCCTCCTCTATTGGGGGGATCCCCGGCCCCCCTTCTTGTAGCAGCTACAATAGTTGTAGTAGCAGTTGCAGCAACATCAGCAGTAGTAGCAATAGTAGCAACAGTAGTAGTAGTAGCAACATCAGCAGCAACAGCAACAACAACAGCAACTACAACATCAATAGCACCAAAAGCAGCAGCAGCAGCACCAGCACGAGAAGTAGCATCAACAGTAGTAGTAGCTGCAGTAGTAGCAACAACAGCAGCAGCAACAACAGTGTATAGTATTTGTTGTCGGTACCTCCAATCCCCTGGCCGCCATTCTGCAATAGCTTGCTGCACTGACGCAGCAACTTGTAGCACTACAGCCGTTGGAATCACAGACTCACACCAATGCCCGGCTGCCTTTCCTTTCCCTTGGGTACACCAGTCCTATTGTGTCTATTGCCACGCATTACTTGGCACTACAGCAGACTCAGCGCTAGCGGTAGACAGTGACTTCAGTCCTTGGCCCCATTCTGGGTGCCGGCCGCACGGCAAAGGACTTTGAGACCCCGCCCCGCCGCTTCAAGCCGGGGAGCAGTTCCGGAGCTGGGAACTCAGTTTCCGCATCTGGGTACAGGGTGAGGGCTTATGGGCATACTACACCCTTCAGTACAACTCCACCTAGGCCAACCAACTGTATAACGCTAGTCGCACCGTACGTGGCCCCGTCCTGGTCGCTCCTCTGGCTTCACGCCTGGCCCTAGAGCCCTTCCTCGGCGACTTCACTACCGACAGGACCCCATACCCTACGGCCGCATGGCACGTCCTCACCCGTCCCCATCGCCTATCCAGCGAGGATAAGACCAGCCGCCTACTGTGGGAGTTCAACTCCTTGCACATGGGGGAGATCGAGATGGTCACCTCCTATTCGTAGTGGGTTGAGGACATCCTCCATTGCCTAGGCACTTATGCTCCACCCCCTCTGTCCGCGCTCCTCACCATTAAGCGCGGTGCCACCACCACATACGCCGACGTCTTTGTCTACTACTCCCAGGATGTCCTTTTCACTATGGAGACCCAGGGCACCCTCATGCCCTGGGCACACAAGCTCTTCCTTAGGATTGACGGAGCTCATATGGAGTCATGCATGCAACGGACAGAGGCCCCGGCCTCCCCTACAGTTGCCTCCGTGGCCGTCGCTTCCCCCGCAGTAGTTGCATCCATGAGTTCCTCGTTGTTGGCAAAGAAGCGCAGGGACAAGAAGGGCAAGGGATCTCAGCAAGAGCAGAAGCCAAGTGGGTCTAATAGTGGTAGCTCGGTCTGCCACAAGTGTGGCCAACCAGGACACGGGTGGTACACTTGCCCGTTACCGACGGACGAGGCGCGTGTCATCGCCACCATGCGTCGCCAGCGTGAGCGCCGTTGCGCCTCTGCCACCGTCGCTATCAACGTCCCTGACGCCTCCACCGTGTCAAGTAGCACCACTCCTCCGACATCCCCGCTGGTCCCTCTGTTGCCAGCTCCACAGTAGCATCATCCGTAACCATTGGCGCCTCCGTTTCCATCTCCGATGCAGTCCTCCTTCTATCCAGGCTTCGGCGCAGTCACTTTGCACTCTGTCTACGCTCCTGGACTGTCCACCCACAAGCGTCAGTTGGAGTAGTTCATCGCGCTTTTGCTCGGCCTGCCTCACCCTTCACCCCCGGGAAGTGCGAGTTGCGTTACCTCATGCCCGTCAGCCATGCCTTGCATGACTAAGGATGAGTTGCGGTCATAACCTGTTTCCTCATCCGCCTCATTGTCTCACGTGCCCTCTACCCCTCTCTATGATGACTTCGCGTGGCTTAATGATTGGCAGTCTTGGTTTGCGCCACCATCCACCGCATCCGCATCCCTTGCTTGATGCCATGCGAATGTTTGTGATTTGGCGACTTCGGTCCAGGACCCCACCGAGACCTAGATCATCGACTCCGGGGCCACGCATCACGTGACCGCCTCTCATGAGGCCTTCAGTATGCTTGGTCCTGTTGGCGATATGTCTGGTGTCCGGACGGGCTCCACATAGGTATTACATGTCTGTGGTGTCAGCGTTGTTCGTTTTCGTGGTCCTGCCCGTGATGTTTTCGTGACCGACGTCCTCTTCGTCTCTGTTCTTGAGCTCAGCCTTCTTTCCGTCACTGCCCTTCGCCGCATGAGCATGGACGTTCTACCCTTTCATGGTGTTGGCACTGTGTTGTTACGTCCGTCCGGTCTTGTCAATCTCTACATCACTGCCCATGGCAACGTGTGGCACGTACCTCGTCTGTCCTCCCATCCCTCCATCCCCTCCTCGTCCGCCCTCACTGGCCATGTCTTTGTCGCTAGCACCCTGTCCCCGCAGCATGCCCGTCTCTTGCACCGCAGCCTTTGCCACGTGCACTTTGTTGCGGTCAACAGCATGCTCCGCACCCAGCCAGCCAAGGGCCTACACCCGGACTCCTTTTCCTAGCCGTGCCCCACAGAGTGCATTGATTTTTCTCAGGGCAAGATGCACCGCTCCACGTACACGTAGTCCTCCTCTAGGATGTCCGCCCCTTTGAACCTTGTCCATTCCGATTTCATGGGTCCTCTCTCTACTGAGTCTGTCGGGGAGCATGGCCGCTATGTCCTCATCCTCGCTGAGGACTTCTCTTGCTACTGTTGGGTCTTCTATCTTAGGCAGAAGAGCAATGCCGCTTCGACCATTTGGGTCTGGCTTGTCCGTGCCGAGCGTGAGTGTGGTCGGCCTCTCCGCCCCTTTCGCTCCA
Source organism: Penium margaritaceum (assembly GCA_023375785.1). Taxonomy (NCBI): domain Eukaryota; kingdom Viridiplantae; phylum Streptophyta; class Zygnematophyceae; order Desmidiales; family Peniaceae; genus Penium; species Penium margaritaceum. The sequence goes on from SZWC01005507.1 coordinate 89,822, forward strand.
ATTGTGGTGGCGAGTACATGGGAGAGACCACGACTTTCCTTGCCTTCCGCGGTATCCACCACAAGACGTCGACACCCTATTGACCGGCCCAGAACCGCGTCATCAATCGGTGGAACCGCACCATGGCTGACGCCATCCACACCATGCGAGTCAAGTTAAGCCTCTTTGATGGCTTCTTCTTTGAGGCCATGACCTACATGACGTGGATCTTGAATCGGATTCCCCACGGACCCCTTCCCCGCCAGTCTACGCCATACGAGCACTAGTGCGGTCAGCGTGTTGACCTCCGCCCAGCTCGTGTATTGGGTTACGTGGCCATTGTGTGGCTACTCGCCCCACTGCAGAAAGGCAAGTTCGCCCCCTGTGGGCGTCCTTGAACCTTCCTCGGTGTCTCTCTTCAGTCCAAGGCCTGGTGCTTTTGGGATCTTTGAGAGCCACGATGCCCTCTTCTTTGAGGCGCTTTTTCCTCGTGACCTCGTCTGCTCCAGCTCGTTGGTGTCCCTTCAGTCACAAGGGAGAAGTGGTGAGTCCGTTCCCCGTCCTACCGCTTCTGAGCGGCACATCACATGGTCCCTCTGAGCTGGTAGCCCCAGTCGTGTCCGTTGGCCCCTCTGGGCCAGCATCCCCAGTCACGTCCGCAGGCTCCTATGGGCCGGCAGTCCGAGTCGCGTCCGCTGGCCCCTCTGGACCGGCAACCCTACTCGCGTCCGCCGGCTCCTCCGAGCCAACAGCCCTAGTCGCGTCCGCTGGCCCCTCTGGGCAGGGAGCCCCCGTCACGTCTACTGGCCCCTGTGGGCTAGCAGCCCCAATCGTGTCCGTTGACCCCTCCGAGCCGGCAGCCCTAGTCGCGTCTGCTGGCTCCTCCAGGCCGGTAGCCCCAGTCACGTCCGTTGGTCCCTCTGGGCCAATAGCTCCTGTCAAGTCTGCTGGTCCCTCTGCGCTGGTAGCCTCCAGGTTTGCTGGTCCTTCCGGGCCGGCAGACTCGTCCGCGTCCACAGGTCCCTTCACACCAGCAGCTCCGTCTGCCTCTGCCAGCACCTTGGACTCGGTGCCATCTACTTCCCTATCACGCTACACACGTGGCCTAGGCAGTAGCCTCTGACCCAGGCCGTCCGTGAGCGCACACATCACCACACCACACGCTGTGACACCTTGGCCCCCCATCGCCCCACGTGTCTCCTCTAGTCCTACGACAGTGAGTGGGGACCCCGGCACAAAGGCCCTTGGCCTCACCACTTTAGCCATCATTACAGACCTCCATCCGGGCTCAGCACTGGGCTACGCCATGCTCCATCAAGAGCATTGGCATACTGCCACAGCTACACTCACACGTGTCCCACATAGAGCTCAAGATGCACATGCCCTTGCAGTCCGCTCCACATTGCACCTGGAGGATCCAACCACCCTACGCGAGCCTGATTCCTCCCCGAAGGTCGTACATTAAGATGCTGCCTGTGCCGACGAGCTTGCTGCTATCCGGCAACACCACGTGTATGATCTTTTTGATCTCCCTCCAGGTCGGAAGGCCATCGCTCCTAAGTGGGTCTTCTGCCGCAAGTGGAAACTACATGGGTCCTTGGACAAGTACAAGGACCGCCTCACAGCCAAGAGGTTTGCTCAGGTCCCTGGGGTTTGATTACGACCACATTTCTTCCCCAGTTGGCCGATTCTCCACTAGCAGGATGCTCTTTAGCCTCGTTTCCCAGCACGGGTGGAAGCTGCATCAGATGGACGTGAGCAACGCTTTCCTCCATGGCTCGCTAGAGGGTGAGGAGCTTTACATGGTACAGCCTCCAGGCTTTGACAACGGCACTGGGCAGGTCTGGCCGCATAGGTTGGATCCTTTGCGTTGGCAGCACGGCTGTGACCTAGCGCAGTGGCAAGCAAGGGTGCATTACACGCAGCACTGTTGAGGATAAGTACGTAGCCCTTGGTTAAGGCAGATGTGAGAGCGTGTGACTGCGTCGTCTGTTGTCCGAGTTGCGTGAGTTCGTTGCATCCATCACATTGCATTGTGACAATGAGAGTACCATGGCCATCGCTGACAATGACGGTGTGCATCACACACGCACAAAGCACATCAATGTTGAGTATCATTATGTGTATTCCTTGTTGTATGATGTCAGCATTATGTGGATTGAGACAGCATGGCAGCTGGCTGACTTCTTGACCAAGGCACTGAAGCGTGACTCGTTCAAGAAGGCTATGAGTTCAATCGGCATGAGTCTGTGAGTTGCACTCTTTGTTCTAGCCTGCGTCTCTATGTGCCTTGGGGGAGTCTGTCTGTTGAATGTGTCGCTGCCCGTCCATGTGCACCGCTTCTGTGAGTCATGGGGGAGTGTTGTTTTTTTCGCATTTCTCATTGTACTCTCTTGTGTCCTCCCGGCTTGTGTACATATGCGTGCAGATGACTGACGGCGTGACTGGACGCTGCTAGAGCATCATCCGGTGGAGCCGACGCATGCTGAGGCCTACACGCAGCTCGCTGGAGCCTCCTCCTTGCGGCAACGTGTTCAGCTCCATTGGCAAGCCTCCTTGGCGATCAGGCCGCCGGCGGTCGCTGCAACCGCAGATGCTGTCTGCATGTGTCCAGCACTAGATCTAACTATACTAAAGCGTATGCAGTGTCATGATCGTCTAGGGTCCATGTCTCATGTTGCGTGGCACTGTTTGGCATCATGGACCATCGTAAGCACTGCCTGGGTTCGGGAAGCCATAACTCTTTGCTGCTATTTTTCTAGGTTTTTCTGACCGCAGGACTGCGTTTGCAGCATTGGTATCTTGGTATGGTCCAGTTCCCAGGCGAAACGGACGATGCCTTGGTTGGGGGATGTTGGCCGTTTGGCAGAGCTCACCGAGAAAACCCTGCCTGCCAGAAAAAAGGTGTAGGTCAAGTTTTTGATTGGCTGGTTAGCTGAGTAACAAGCTCTACCATTGTTGAGCTGGGGGGGGTGTTGTTGTGTGTGTGTTGTACATGGCTTACGGTGACCCCTTGCCTCATGTCCATTCACGTGCAGATCCTTGAGACTGGGACAGTGGCAGAAGAACGGCGGCCGGCGGCAACAGACGCCCAGAAGACTCTTGTATTTATTAGATTTGTGCCATGGTACAGCACATAGGCGTGCAACCTATCAGGACGTAGATGTTGTCAATGCGGTCGTTCTGGTTCAAACGGCTCATCGTTGTGATGTGTCTATAGGGAGTTATGGCCAAAACAGTGTTTTTGCCACTGTTTTGTCCTGCTAGAAAACAGCGCCCTTGTGCGCCTCGCGTGTGTGTGCATCCTGTAGGGCCGTGGCACTATTTAGGTTGTCCTGACCTCAGTTGTTATCTCTCTCTGCACAATTCAACATTTGCAGCTTCAGACACTTGTGTTTATGTCCCTAGCCAACCCCTTGCTGTTCTCACCTCCACCTGTGTGTGCTCGTGAATTAGCTGGTCGGCTTGTATTGCCATGCCAGGAACAACAGTGCTAGGAAGCTGTCTCTCATGGTATCAGAGCAGTGAGCCAGTGCTTGCACAGCTGCATAGCAGAGACACAACAAGCGCAGTGGCAGTGAACAATCGCAGCCTTTGCCTTGAGTAGCAGCAGCAGCAGCGCCTGGGAGGACTGACCATCGTTCCCACTGTTTTACTAATACACCCGCGATAGTTCCGCGGCTGATCCGCGATTGTAGCAACCAGTCCGCGAAAACTCCGCGGTGTTCCGCGGCGACGAGGTCTCCGGAGCGGACGCGGCAGCTCCCCGACCACAACGGAACCCGCCGACATTGCTACGGATCTACTGCGGTCACACGTGGTGTTTCGAAATCGTCACCCCGCGGTGACGGTACCGCGGTAGCTCCAAGGTCTTCCTCGAATCCGCGGCGTTCCGCCGGGGACGTCGGCGTTCCGTCGGCGTTGTTCCAAGACCGCCGCGGAGCTGCTGTGGCGGTCACGAGTCTGTGACAGTTCCGCGGCAATTCAGCGGTCACTAGTCGCGGCAGTCTTGCGGTGGTTGCAGAACGCACTGCCGGGGTGCATCGACAGGTCGCGGCACACTGCCGCGTTCCGTACCAGTGCGACCGCGGTGGCTGTTCGCAGCACCTTGCCGTGCTCTGCATCGGTGCAACCGTGTCCAGCCCAACCTGATCCGCGGCAGTCCGCGGAAATTCCACGGTAAAGTGCACCGCATTGGTGTTCCGTGGAGGCATTCCGCGGAGGTGAAGTACCGCGGGGAAGCGTCCCGCCACAACAACCAAAAAAACAAAAGGGAAGTAAGGAGGGGAAACGGCCATCATGCCGAAGCTCACCCCCTCCAGCGCCACCACCGATGCAGCTGTCGAGGGCAGCACCGTTAGTGGCCAACGTCGGCCGCCCCCATCGTCACCACAACGGCAGCAGCAATAGCAGCAGTAGTAGCAGCAACAGCAGCAGCCTCTGCAGCAGCAGCAGTAGCCTCTGTACCAAGAGCAACAGCAGCAGCAGCAGCAACAGCAACAGCAGCAGTCGCCACAACAGTAGCAGCAGCAGCGGCCGCCGAGCCCGACAACATTGGCGCACCAAGTGCGCTTGCTGGCTGACCTACAGGCAGAGAGTCGCAATACCAATCAGGTCACTGAGCTGCAGGACCTGATCAGGGGCCTACTGTCTCAGCAGCAGTAGGCCCTGAGCAGTAGGCCCTGCAGCAGCAGTAGCACCCGTCAGCAGACCCGAGCGAGGACCCCTCACTCCTAGCGGCAATGCGGATGAGGTTGCGAAGACTCTCTTCGACTCCGGCGAGGAAGGTGAGGAGGAGGTGCTGCGAGCACGCCTCATCCGCCTAGAGGCATGCCGCAGAGCACGTGAGGCCAATGCCGCCCTCTAGGGCACGAGCTCCTGTGCCGACGCCGGCCTGAGCTTGTCTCGCCGCCCTCTGAGCTTTGAGGAGCTGGCTCTGCGGGCCCGCCTGGGCAAGGGGATTGCCTCCTCTATTCCCGGTCCCACGGTAGCTTCAGCTGTTGCTCTACTGACGGTCAAGCCACCCAAGTGGTTTGAGTCAGACCCGCCCATCTTCCGAACTGGGAACGACTTCAAGTCTTGGGAGCCGCGCTTTTGCATGTGGGCCATGAGCGAGGGAGTCCTCGCCTACTACCTCACCCCATACCAAGCGTATGACCCCGCCCAGATGCAGATGGCGGTCCGCACCGCCTCCGGTCTGATGAAGGTTGCCCCAAACTTCACCAAGGACTTCAGTCGGTTCCTTGGCGATCCGTTGACCGGCTCAGGAGCTAACCCTCACGAGGCGTGGGGACTGGTTGTCACTCTTTTTGAGGGCGCCACCCTGGCCCTGACGTCCCAGTGCCTCTCGGACTTCAACTCCCTCTGCCAGACTGCTCAGGAGTGTACAGCTGACTACTAGCGCCAGGCGATCCAGTTGTACGAGGAGCTGGGAGACGATGCCCCTGCGTAGTACTCCGCACTCCAGATCATCCTCCACGGCATTCACCCCAACTACGCGTGCGTCTTCAGCAACTTCGACTAGACTCTGCTTCGCGACATGGCAGGCAACGGGACCATGCTATGCTGGGCCGCCATCCACTTTGTGGAGGTCGCCGGCATGGACAGCGCGAACTACGCTTGCCGCAGCACGGCTTCAGCTGCAGTTGTCGCCACATCCCCCTCCTCGCCGTCTACAGCTACAGCAGCTTGAGCTCATGGGAAGAAGGGCCGCAAATCGTCAAGTGGTGGTTCCAGCGGCGGGACAAGCAGTGGCACCAGCACCAGTAGTGTCAGCCGTAGCAGCAACAACAGCGGCGGCGGCAGCAGCAGCAACAGTGGCAGCAGCGGATCCGACAGCACAATGGGCCACCGGCTTGTGTCCTTCAACTTTGGAGGTGACCATTGCTATCTCGACTGCACTCGTCTGATAGGCGGCCCGTTGGACTGGGCCAAGGTCACCCGTGGGCTGCAGCAGGCGCACGAGGCGCGCATGCGCCAGACGTCCAGTGTGACCGCCCGCTCGGCCGCCACTACCGCTGCCGTCCCAGAGGAGTCCGTCGCCATAGCTGGCTCCTCTGTGGATCCTCGCAAACAAGCGCTTGCGGAACGCGACAGAACGATCGCCAAGCTGCACCTCGCCCTGCGCTCATCTCAAGGAGGTGCGAGTGAGTTGACTGAGTCGAGGGGTCCTACTGCCTCTCGACTGTCTGTGTCGTTGCGTGATGATCCCTGTGGTGGTTTCCATGCCCAGCCGTGTGCACGTGACAGACCTAACGATGTGTCTTGGTTGCATGTTGCTCATGTGCGCTCCGCTGTTTGCCTTGTTGTGTCACCAGCTGAGCATCCTACTGCCACGTCTTGTTCCGTCGTCGAGTGTCACGTTGCCCCTTGTACGCATGTCACCGACGCCACCTTGGTCGTTGACTCTGGCGCCACCCACTACATGACATGTCGCCGTGATGCCTTCGTCGTCCTACATCGTGTTGGCACTGTTCGCTCTGTTCGCACTTCAACCGGCCATGAGGTCCCTGTCCAGGGTGTTGGGGTTGTGCAGTTCACCGGGCCCGCTAGTTACGTATACATCTCCGACGTCCTCTTTGTCCCTGATCTGGAACTCAGTTTGCTGTCTATCCATGCTTGCACCAAGATGGGCCTGGGTGTCACGCACACAGGTGCCGATGCTCGCATCTTTGTGCATGACACCGAGGAGACCGTCCTCAGTGGGAAGGTCGTCGATGATCTGTATCACATTTTTGGGTCGTGTGCGAGTGCACCCCCCTTGCCTCCGTCTCCCACTGCTCGTGTTTTTGTTGCTGGTACTCTATCCCCCAAGTACCACCGTCTCCTGCATCGACGCCTCTGTCATGTGCACCTGGGGGCTGTCGACAGGCTGGTCCGCACTCAGCCCGCTCTCGGTCTTGATGCGGCATCCTTCGAGGCGCCGCCCACGACCAATTGCGTGGCCTGTGCTAAAGGCAAAAATGCACTGGTCCACATATCCTGCGTCCGTCTTCAGGGCTCGTCGGCCCTTGGAGCTTGTATACTCCGACCTCATGAATCCGCTCCCTGTCAAGTTTGAGGAGGACCGCGGTCGCTACGTCCTGACGTTGACTAATGACTTCACGCGCATGCGCTGGGTCTACAGTCTGCGACAGAAAAGCGATGCCGCCATTACAGTCCGCATTTGGCTAGTCATGGCCGAGCGCCAGTCTCCCCACCGCCTTCAGACCTTTCGCTCGGACTGCGGCGGTGAGTACCTCGGTGACATGGCCCGCTCCTTCACTGAGCTTGGTGTCTTCCACAACCTCTCTGCTCCCATCACCCCCCAACAGAATGGTGTCCTAGAGCGCTGGAACTGCACCATGGAGGATGCGGTCTGTGCCATGCGCGCCGACAGCGCCATGCCTGAGGCCTTTGCCTTCGAGGGCATGGCATACATGACCTGGGTCTAGAACCGTATTCCCCACGGCTCCCTCCCACGTCATCGCACGCCCTACAAACTGTGGTACGGACATTGCGCGGATCTGCGCCTGGCCCGTATTTGGGGCACCCTTGCGTACGTCTGGTTCACACCGGAGCAGTAGGGGAGCAAGCTCTCTCCGCGGGACCGCATCTGCGCTTTCATTCGCGTCGCCCCGCGGTCCAAGGCCTGGCGGTTCTGGGACCCTGAGCGACGCCGCATCGTGGAGTCCCGTGACGTTCTCTTCTTTGAGCATCTCGCCTTCTGCGACCTTGCCCGCATCCACGTTGTGCGTGCTGCACATGCCCCTAGGTGTGCCGGGCCAAGTAGTGTGGGGGAGGCTCCTGGCACGGTTGGCACAATGCCCCCGTCTAGTACGGTCACTCTGTCGCCGACATCCCAGGGGCTGTCCCCAGAGGCTGTGTCCACCGGCATCCCGAGCCCCACCCCATCTGCGGCTCACTCCTCTGCCCCCGACTCTCCGCTGTCGCTCGTGTCTGAGTCTTCCTCCGAGTGTGTCTCCGCGTCTGAGGATCTGTCTGATCCTGCACCTGCTTCCGCGTCTAAGGCTCTGCCAGATCCTGCGCTTGCTTCTGCGTCTGAGGCTCTACGGATCCTACGTCCGCGTCCATGTCTAGCTCTAAGCCGTCCTTGCCTCCGACCGCGCACATGTCTGCTTGTGCCTTGGCCCCGTCTCCGACTATTGAGACCACACAAGCCTCGAGTGGCGAGCCTGCCGTGCAGTCCACACCAGCATGTCAGTCAGCAGCACCCACTGCTCTTGCCCCGTCGGACCCCTACACACGGGCACCCGGCGGATGTCTCCACCCACGCCCCACGCACAACGTCGTCAGTGGTGTCTTGGGCACGAAGGCCCTCGGCCTGAGTGCTCGCGGCCTCACTAAGGTTCACCCTGGCTGTGCCACTGGTATAGCATTACTTGCTCATGAGCGCGGTCTTGCTCGTGACGCCGTTGAGGCCATGGTGGCGGTCGACCCTCCCTCCGCAGCGTATGCCCTGGCTAAACGCAGTGCACCAGTGCTGTCTCCCGACCCCACCAGTCTGCCTGCGGCCTTGTGAGCCTCCGATGCTGAGCAGTAGCGCGCTGCCCGCAAGGCTGAGCTTGATGCCATCCGAGAGCACGGCGTCTTTGAGCTGATGGACTTGCCAAAGAACCGCAAGGCCATCAAGGCCAAGTGGATTCTACGCAAGAAGCTAAAGCCAGACTGCATTGTGGAGCGCTAAAAAGCACGCCTGACAGCAAAAGGCTTCTCTGAGGTCCCTTGCGTGGACTACAGTGAGACCTTTGCCCCTGTTGGGTGGATGACAACCACGCTCACGCTGCTGAGCCAGGCGACACAGCACGACTGGGAACTCCATCAGATGGATGTCAACAATGCATTCCTAAACGGGGACCTTGAGGAGGAGATCTACATGGTCCAGCCACCCGGCTTTGAGGATGGCACCGGTCGCGTATACCGGCTGTAGAAGGCCTTGTACGGCATGAAACAGTCACCTTGGTAATGGAACCAGGAGATTACCGGCACGCTAAGATGCGTTGGGTATGTTCAGAGTGTTTCTGACCCATCTCTGTTCCTGTCACAGACCCTAGCACCACTCGCTGTCATCCTTGTCTACGTGGACGATATTCTGATCGCCTCGCCTGACCTAGGAGCAGTGAACGCTGCGAAGGTCGTTCTCTCCTCGGCCTACAAGATGAAAGATCTTGGTGAGGCCTCTGTCCTTTTGGGGATGGAGACCGTGCGCGACCGTGTCTGCCACACAATCCATGTCCATCAGGGACGTTACGTAGAGACTGTGGGGGAGCGCTTTGCCGACCTCCTCACTACCGTCCGCACGACCTCCAAGCCCATGACCCCTGAGGGGTAGGCCGCCCTGAAGGTGGATGACCCAGTTGACCTGGGGGAGCCAGTCGATGTGACCCTATACCTGCGAGTCATCGGCTCGCTCATGTACTTGGCCACCACGACACGGCCTGACATTGCCTTAACTGTCAACCTGCTCGCCCAATTCTCGCAGGCTCCACGCTAGTAAACACTGGAGGCCGCAGTCTGGTGTGTGCGGTACATCCTGTCCACCGCACGCTTTGGCCTGTGCTTTCGAGAGCAGGTGCCAGTTATGCTCGATGGGTACACAGAAAGTGACTGGGCATGGAGTCCAGATGGTAAGAGCCGCACCGGCTACATCTTTCTCATTGGAGGCACTGCAGTGTCCTGGCAAAGTGGGAAGCAGGGCTGCATTGCACGCAGCACGACTGAGGCAGAGTATGTTGCTCTAGGCGCCGGTGCAGCGGAGTGTGTCTGGCTTGTCCATCTATTGCGTGAACTGCGTCAGTCCATTCCCCCCGTGCTTCTCCAATGTGACAACATGAGCGCGGAGGCCATCGCCAAGAACTCAGGTGTGTTCCATGCACGCACAAAGAACATCAATGTTGAACACCACTTCGTGCGTGATCTGGTTGACCGTGGTGAGATCCGAGTCATCCACGTGGGCACTGACAGACAATGCGCGAATTTTCTGACCAAGGCTTTGGGTCGTTCGAAGTTTCATGCGGCCACTCATTCCGTGGGACTCTGCCCCATCCCTGTTGCAGGTTGATTCCTCATGTGCCACCTTGCCTCTGTTGTGCTTGCTGCCTGCAGCGGTTGTGCGTATCTTGTTCTGTCCAGCGTTAGTGTCTGCATGTGCATGGACGTGTTTCGCCTTCCGGTCATGGGGGAGTGTTGTGTGTATTGTACACGGCTTACGGTGACCCCTCGGTTCATGTCCATTCACGTGCAGATCCCTGAGACTGGCGACGGTGGCAGAAGACCAGTGGTCGGCAGTGACGGACGCCTTGAAGACTCGTATTTTTTGGATTTGTGCCGTGGTACAGCACATAGGCGTGCAGCCTATCAGGACGTAGATCTTGTTGATGCGGCCAATCTGGTTCAAACGGCTCGTCGTTGTGACGTGTCTACAGGGAGTTATGGCCAAAACAGTGTTTTTGCCACTGTTTTGTCTTGCTAGAAAATAGCGCCCTTGTGCACCGCGCGTGTGTGTGCATCCAGTAGGGCCGTGGCACTCTTTAGGTTGTTCTGACCTCAATTGTTATCTCTCTCTGCACAATTCAACATTTGCAGCTTCCGACACGTGTGTTTGTGTGCCTAGCCAACCCCTTGCTGTTCTCACCTCCACCTGTGTGTGCTAGTGAGTTAGCTGGTCAGCTTGTACTGCCACGCCAGCAACAGCAGTGCTAGGAAGTTGTCTCTCAGGAGGGGGGGGGGGGGGGGG
>SZWC01005507.1:136038-150420 GCA_023375785.1 Penium margaritaceum
TGAGAAGATTCCAGGAAGCTTCCTAGCCTTTCTGCTTGCTAGCCTGACAGCACGGGTCTGGCTGGTTGACACACAGGTCATGCAAGGGACAGCAAGGGTAGGGAGAGACACGTGCACTTGTATCTCAAGCTTCAACTGAAGTAAATGCAGAGAGAGAATAACAAATGACAGGTCCACAGCATAAATAGCCGCCGTGGCTCACGGCGGGTGGCGCACACGGCGGTGCCTGTCAAACCTGAACCGGCCCAAAACCACTGTTTTGGCCATAATTCTGCGCACAAGCGTCCAAACGGAGCGCCGTCTGATCCTACGGATGCACGACGAAAAGACAGACACAACGACTGGTCACACGCCTACGTCCGGGAACAGCCGGAGAGTGTAAGAAAACAAACATGTAAATCAGCCTGGCAGGGCTGTCCACCGAGAAAATCCTGAAGACCTCCAAACGTAGTCCGTGGGCTGTGGGAGCCCTCTGGTACACTGGGTAGGCTGCCAGGCTGCCTCCAGCGGGTGGAGCATCACCTTAGGGAACTCTGTCTCCAGCTGGGTCCGCCTCAAGGATCTGCACGAGCATGGACACGGCCGAGTGGTCACAACCAACTGTACAACTGTGTATGACTGAAAACATCACAACAGCTCCAACTCTAATGTAAGGGACTCAACAAAATCCTTGGCTGACTAGGCCAAAACCGCGGTGTTTGAGGGTCTCCGGCCCTCAAGCCATCCCGTCTCACCGCCCACAGTCCCAGGTGACCCCGCTCGAGCCACATGGCACCTTTGACTGGTTCGCATGGCACTGCCACGTTACACCCTCAGCCTATTGTTCAATTTGAAGCGTTGACATTTGTGCAAAGTAATCCTAATATACCCAACGTCCGTGGCATGCATGTTGAGGGGTATCAAAACGAAACCCTACAATGGAAGTTTTCTGCCAAACGTAAATGCTTTGGTCTGGGCAGAGGCTCCGGATGGAACTCGTGAATGCACCCCCTGCCTAGGTGTGCGGTCAGTAGCACATGACGAGTGGTTGAGTTGAGTGACACTATTCAAATGTAAGAAGTGGCATGGGTTATAGTGATCTCGGTTGCAGTGTAAAACCTGTACATATAGACTGCATACACAACGGGTACAACCGCAATCCATTTCGTACTCCCTCGCGTACTCATGAGTATGTTGCAAATCATTTTTTGACTTGTCTCATCTTGGGGATAAGCATCCTCTGCCGTCTTTGGAGCGCTCGTCATAGCCATAAGAGCCTCAGGTGAGAACCATCACGCCTTCCCCTCCCCTGATGGACCACAGCACTACGATGGCTTAGTGGGCGAAGATCAAGCGCAAATGGGACATGATGAATGCAAACCCACCCAACCATCCATACACCATGTGCTAGCAGTTGGAAAAGCGGACACCCCATGATCTGTACTACCCATCCGATTAGAAGCCATGGGTCTCCGTGTGGCCATTCTCTTGTTCGCAGATGTGATGATAGAGGGCGAATGGCCATGCGATGTAAGGAGTTAGCCGTTGTGGCAGTACGCGACATTTAGAAATGTCGCAGATTAGCCCGATGTAGTTCTTTTTTTAGTTGAAACATTTCACAACTTAAAATGAACCATGTACCCTGTGTATAGCAAGTATTTTTCATCTGAACAAAGTAACACATGTGTAATGATTATTTGCAATAAGAAAATGTAAGATTGCACTCCACATTGTGTTCAGCGGATACAAAGAGTACAACAATATGCATGTCATAGTGGCATGATGTGGCCATATACACATGGGTTCAAGTCACATAGACCAAGTTTTCAATACTATATAGCTCATATACCATTGTCGCACACATAGTAACGCATATGACAATGCCGCACAAAAAATAACGCATATGGCAATGTCACACAATAAATAATGCATAGGACAATGCCGTACATAAAATAACGCATGTGCCAACGTTGCACAGAAAACACCTTAGGTACCTTGAAACGCTAAAAAAATGTCGGCTAAATTGACACGGGGGCCCTGGTTTACAACCAGACTTGAGGCAAGGGCCCGCATTGCCGGATCCATCAGCGCCGGAGCCCGCATTCAGCCGGCAACCAACACGAGAGCCCTGCGATGAGCCTCGCGCTTCGAGAAAGCCGGCTCATGAGCCGGTCTCAGGCTCCCCGCCGTCAAAAGAAGGCCAAGGTGGTTTGCATCCAATGTAGTCGCGGTGCATCAAACGGCTCATGAGATTTTACAAGACAAACCGAGGAAAAAGACTGTGTTTTCAAATGAAACAAAATCGTCAGTTTCAGCTGCTCACAAATCCGCCGATCAAGTCTTTCGCTCTCTTCCGTCAATGACTTGTGTCGACCCTCGACGCGGCCAGGTCGTGATTCTGACAAGCAGGATCCCGTTCGAAGGGCCCCATCGTTGCTCAGATAGGCCGACAGGGCTCTGCGGTTGGTGACATTGGCCGTCGGGGCTGTTTGGTTGACGGAGTAGCGAAACGGGCTTCCTAAACGAGCCGCCAGGTGAACTCTAGCCCTGAGGTCAAACCGCCCAAAAAGGTCATGTTCCCGCCACATACCATGTATCATTTATGCATGACATGATTTTTGTCATACACTATGTCTCAGATGGATGCATTATTACACTTTTTTCCATGTCAGGTCCAAAACACATGCTGTGATCCTGCATGAAGAAAGGGGTGGGCGGGTGGTTGCTTTTGAAACGCATGGTAGAAGGATGGCTGCTTTTCTTTCGAACCACGGGCGCATTGTTACTTTTCTTTCAAACAACGGGCGGATGCGAGTCACACTTTGCGTTTTATGGGTATGCGAGCTATTTTACTCTATACGCATTCATTACACATGAGCAGACTACTTGGCGGCTCATAAACAATTTAGGGTGACATGTGGACCATATGCCTTGTTTCACGTGCATAATGTCCTTTGTAGTGAGTTGCAACAGGTTGCCATTCACATTACCTCCTAGTCTCTTGGAATACAAATTGTCATCATGGTTGCGGACAATGTTCTTTGAATTGCTTTCAGTAAGTAATGTTATGAGATCCATTGTGCACATAGTGTGCATTCCATCTCATTGAGTGTCTGTTGTCAATAGTACATTTTTTTTTGTCTGTTCTTACGTCTCTAGTTGTTGCATATGTTCATTCATGTGTCATGAAGAAAATTTAGAAAAGATGTCCACTGGATGTCCTGCTTACAGGAATTTTATCCTACTACCATACAAGCTTCATAGCACATGGACTTACATTGCGTATTCTTCATCCAATACACACAGTACGACTAAACACACATTACAAAAACAGTAAGTGAGAGATAGATGTAACATTGTTCATGAATGAAACATGGATGAGGAGTGATTACAGACAGTGAAGGTGGGATATGTGATCTATTCAAACAATTTGCGACTCAACCCTTGGAGAAAATGAACAATATCACGCACCGGACACAACCTCTCCCATGGCTGAAAGTGGTGTACGTCGTAGAACACTTCTGTTTCACTGTCCAAATCTTCACCGTCATCTCTATCTCCATGAATCAATACTCGTGGCCCCTCTCCCCTCCCCTGACTTGATGAACTTGGCCCACGCAGCCTAAGCATGACCCTCTACCTAACCCGGAATCCACCCTTCCATCTGGAGTCTGATGCACAAAAAAAATGTCTACTCAAACTCCAGAGACCACCATGGTTCATCCCACACGAAACGAAAAACATGAGTTAGTAATCCATGCAATAAACACGGAAGCAATGAACGTATAGACATGGATTGAATGAACATAGACCAAGATAACCTAAACAATTCATTACCTCATTCTGCCTCCTCTGGGTCTTCTTCGTACGTCTCCTGCCACTCCCTCTCCTCCTCATCGAGCTCGTTAGTGTGCTTATCCTTCATAACCGTCTCACCAAAATCAGCACCTGGAGGGGAGGATTCACAGGATTCATCTCTTTCAAAGCCTTCATCTTCATCATCTAATTCATCCCAAGGCAGTATCTTGGGATCATACTCCATGTCACCTGCATCGTACTTAACAAATGGTGGAACTCCACCCATTGTAGCACCGACATGTACTTCCAGTGCGGTTGAAGAACGCTTGGGAACAACAGCAAGGCCACCATCATTGTGTGCTGCGGTCTTTGCAGGGCTCAGGACAGGAGGGTTCTTGTAGTGGGTCTTTGTATGCCCGTTCTGCCCACAGTGCAGGCCGATGAAGTTTTTTTCACGCAATGTCTCCCAGTCCTTCCTTGCGCTATGTGGTCGTCGCTTGCCACGACGAGGTTCCCACTACAGCCAGGCCGGTTCAACTGGCCAAATTTTCCTCACCATTAGAGATGGGATGGGGTTGGCGTATGCACAACGGAACGTCATGCGGGTGAGGTCCTGGTCTGCCAGGTTCTCAGCGTTGATGCGTTGTGTCAACAAAAATACACAAGCATGTTGACAGGGCAGGCCATACTCTTTCCAGTGGCCACAACTCCATGACTTGTCAACAAGAGACACTTTCCGTGGGTAGTTGGTCGGCCCAGTCACCGTGGCGGTGTTGATCCCCTCCTCCGTCATGGTGTACTCATGTGCCACTAATGGGTAGTGGAGGAGACGGTCTGCCTCTTCTCGTGCCAGCGTAGCTTTTACCTCTGTTCCCTGAGTTTGATGGGTACAAAACAAACGTAGAGCGAAGGAGTAGATCAACACAAGAACAGGTACATCTTCCCATTTTCAATGATGCGGGCGTTCCAACATTTGGCGTGGTGTGGCATCCTCTTCCCAAAGTGCAGTGGAGACGGGTACACTTTCTAAGAGGTACCCCCCGACCACCACCCCATCCTCCTCCCCTTCCATCCTAAAGAGGTATGCATAGGCTGATGCACTCACTTGTCGCAGATATGATGTGGCATTCATCCACTGCTCAGCATTCATCGTATGTGCACACTTCTATGCCTAGTGTGCTACCTTTTTGTCATAGCTGGTGCAAACGTTCTCTTTGATGTTCCACGAGCAGAAGGTGTGCATAGCACTGGTCAAGTACTTCTGCACCACCTTGTCCTGCCCCTTTTTTCCTATCCATGATGATGCCGGATCCAGCGTGGGAATTAGTGGGATAACCAAGTGCAAGCTAGGCGTAGAAAATGTTTCAAGCCTTCTCGTCCTCCGTAGGTACCAGAGCCCATGCCATGGGGACTGCATGGCCATTAGCATAGAAAAACTGAGCAGGCAAGAGGACCTGCTTGTGACCATTTTTCAGAAACGTGGCGTCCATGGTCACAATCCTGCGAAAGTGCTAGAACCTCATTCGTGCGGCTCGAGGAGTGAAGAACGTCCAGAGGAAGGCTCCACGCCTGTCCTTGTGGGCCACGGCATGTGTACCATGGTCGAGTCGTGTGAGTTGCACGGAGAACGTGGATACGCACAAGTGAAAAGGCGGAATGACCAGTTGCAAGCATTATTAAAAAACGAAACCCTGCATAGCCACATACCTCTTTGACGTAGGAAGGAAACAGGTTCCATGTGTCACTCTTCTTGCCCATCAACTGTTCTTGGGCCTAAGACTCGGCGCGGTAGAGCGTGTTGTTGGAGATGTTCACACCGGTCCTTTTATGGAGCACCTACCACATGGTTACAGTTGAAGCCAGGGGGTGACGCTGCGAAACCTACAAGATCTTGCGAGCTACCCAGCCCTTCTAACACGCGGGATAATTGCGCCCGATGCTAGGGACACAGTGTTGAACTTTGGACTAGTGGGACACAGTCATGTGTCAAGATTTGCTCGTAACACGGGCAAGAAGGAGCGAGGTCCACATCTTGGTTTCGGCATCGGCACAGGCGTGGTGCACTGGCTCACTTCAAATCCACTTCAATCCAAAGCGGTTATGAATCACGTTATCCTCAACGTACGCACGAGCGGCGTCCATGTTGTTGAACACCATCCCTTCTTTTGGCTCCTTCTGCATCTCCTTGCACTTCTTGGGGGTGTGACATGGTCTGAATGGCCTGTCTAGACAAGCGCATAATAGGACATGCAACGCGAATGTCAACTGTAACACAAAAACATTCGTACGCCATTTACTGTTGCAAAGAGAAGACAGTACACAATCGGGAAACAAGACATGAATTACCAAGGTGCCCATGTGGAAGGGACAGGACGCGATGGCGCCCCATGCTATATCTAACCGGTCTGGCTTCCCATAAATGTGGAGACCCCGAAGTACGGGGTGGTTCATCAGGTGGTTGGTTCACTGGGAGGGTGTTTCACTCTTCTAACCTCCTCTGAAACCAACCATCGTTCCAATCCCGCTCTAACCAAAACATGACATCATCAAACACGCCTGATGTGTCATTCGGGGAGAGTTATCGGGCTACCATAGCAAAGCAGGTTCAAGAGAGGGGGGCGGATCGTTCTCGTCAGGACTTGGTCGTGTGGCCAGCCGCCACGTCCTAAGTTGGGAAGCCATCTGTAACGACACGCATTTTTTCCACAATCTAGCATGTTACATATCCCATCTACCTACTTGAATAGACTTATCGGTCTGCTCTACAACTTGGACCACCATAGCACAGTCACGTAGGACGCAGCTACAGCAGAGGCATGGTTGGTGGCAGTCATGACAACATCAACAACGACCAAGCGAGACTCAATGAGACTGGATTGAGTGCAGAACCAAGGAGCCGGGACGTAGCGACCCGTAGCCGGACAGTTGAAGTATGGTGAACCATGGAGAGGTGATGGAATTGTTCGCAGCAATGAACTTTCAAGAATGCAGCTTCGTACCATTGTGCATGTCCTTGGCAAGTGGGGGTTGCAAGAATGTGACCGCGACATGTAAACGAGGTCACTCATGATAGGGTCCCACTTCAGTTACCAAAGGGACAAGTGTCAAAGCGTTCAGAAGTGCAATACTATTGGCCTGCTTACCATGAACTGAGCTGGTGTGGCAACTCCTAGGTTCAACATCAGATATACATGTCACTANGGTGAACCATGGAGAGGTGATGGAATTGTTCGCAGCAATGAACTTTCAAGAATGCAGCTTCGTACCATTGTGCATGTCCTTGGCAAGTGGGGGTTGCAAGAATGTGACCGCGACATGTAAACGAGGTCACTCATGATAGGGTCCCACTTCAGTTACCAAAGGGACAAGTGTCAAAGCGTTCAGAAGTGCAATACTATTGGCCTGCTTACCATGAACTGAGCTGGTGTGGCAACTCCTAGGTTCAACATCAGATATACATGTCACTACATGAACGCCTGCTAGTTCATGGTCCCAAATCGTGAATGTTGTGTTTGGATGTAATAACCTGTAACAGGTCGAGTCTCGAGCTCCTGCTCTGAAGTCGTCGTCGGAGTTAATAGAATGGAGTTCTTAGTCCGTGTCAGTGGTTTACCCCCTTTGTAGGACTAAGGGGCAATCCTCATCAACGACCCAGAGCACGGATACTCAAATATTTTGAGTCTCCGGAGGCCCATTTCCGTTTTTAACCCTATCCCTGGTTTTGGGACCCAAACTGGGGGTTTTTACCTCAAACTCATGTGTTTCCACGAGTTACTTTGTTTATTTTATGTCGTAGTTTGTCGTAAACAAACTGCGATTTACGTTTTGCCGTTTTGGCATAAAATCGTCGCGTGCAAGGCATGCTGACGATTTCGCCCCAGTCCTCTCGTCCTCACCCTCGCTCCCCCTATCCCTCATCCTCGCTTGCTTGTTTGCAAGGAGGGCGAGGGGGGGCGAGGGCACGAGGCCACGAGGCCTTGCCCTCAAGGCCCTCGTGGCCCCTGAGTCGCAGATCGGGCTGAGACCGCGATCGGCGGCTGGCGGCTGGCCGGCTGGTGGGCGGTCGGTCGCTTGACCGGCCGCCGGCCGTCTAGCCGGCCGGCAGTAAGCTGGCCGGCGGCCAGCAAAGTGCTGGCCGCCGGCCAGCCCTCGCTAACGTGAGGGGTTGTGCGCAACTACCCCTCGCTTCACCGAGGAGGGAGGGCCGAACCGGCCCTCCCGCTTCATTCCTCCCCACTTATTATGAATCGTTCCGGTTCATGAACAACAAGTAGGATTTTTAGTCAGTGAGTCATCAACATTGTGAAAGAAAACTAACAATTTCAATCACCAGCTAGACATGAACACGTGCATAGTACTTGGACCTAAGCTGCAGCTTGTAGGTCAGCACGGCTAGCGGTCTCCCCCCTTTAGGTTGGAGTGTCCAAGCGACAACCATGTTGGGCGTCCCCAACCTCCTATGGTCGCTGTCCATGAATGCTGCCCTGTGGGAATGTTGTTCAGTTTTTCCGCGTTCAGGTGGTACCTCCTGCCACGCGTCAATCTGTGCGAGCTGCAATCTCGCTCGAGTACTCGTTGACCACCCCTGTGGCCAACCGAGATTCTGGCTCCCATGAGTTATGTTCAGGTCCACAACCGGCCCAATGAACGAGGTACTCCCTGACAACACGCAACCAAAGAGTACGCTCTTGGTGTTGGAGTAGGCGAAGGACCTCGTATTGGCTGTCGACAGCAAGGACTGTTGGCGGTGGCTAAACGGTTCCGTCTGTCGTGTATGGAGCAAGCAGGCTCACATGAAACACATCATGTATCTTCATACTCGATGGAAGTAGCAATCGGTATGCCACTAACCTGATGCGTGCCACAATGGGAAACAACCCAATCCACTTCGGGAGAAGTTTTCTTGCCCTTGGCAACTTCAGCCGAAGGTTTTTAGTGCTAAGCAACACTTTGTCACCGATGTCAAACGAGACCTCCCGGCAACCTTTGTTGGCATATGCCTTTTCTTGCTGCCAAGCTGCTTGAAGGTGACCCTTCGCCTCCTGAAACAAGGATTCGATGCGCTCGGCAAAGGCTTGAGCGGAAGGAACCTGCCCTCCTATACTCCCACTCTTCACCAATGAAGAGGGTACCACTGGATGCCGACCACTGTTCAACACAAACGGTGTGAACTGTGTGGACTCGTTCACTGAGTTGTTCACTGCAAACTCTGCCGGTGCTAGGAATTTGTCCCAATCATGCATGGCAGGGCCCACGTACATACGGAGCATCTGCTCCAGAGTGCGATTCATCCGCTTTATTTGTCCGTCAGTTTGAGGGTGAAATGCTCGCGACATTTGGAACTCACTGCCGAAGTACTTGTTCATCTTTTCCCAAAAATTGCTAGCAAATTTTCGATCTCGATCAGAGATAATGCGCAACGGCAAGCCGTGGTACTTTACGACACCCTTAAAGAAGAGACGAGCAGTCTCCTCTATGTTCACGTCAGTGGTTTTAGGAATGATGTGCGTCATCTTCGTCAAAAAATCCACGACCACTGGTATTGCATTGTGGCCACGGGTCGTGTCCGGAAGACCAGTAATGAAGTCCATGCTGACGCACTCTCATGGAGTCCCAGGAATGGGAAGCTGTTGGAGGAGTCCAGCAGGCTTCTTGTTACTAGCCTTGTTTTGAAGACATGGGTCGCATGTCATGCAATACTTACGGACATCGACACTCCGTCCTGGCCACCAATAGTGGTCCGAGGGTGCCTGTCCGGTCTTTCGGGGTCCCACATGACCTGCGACCAGGGGGTCGTGGGACTGGGAGATAACCTTTGCTCGAAGGTCTCCTGAGTTTGGCACAACAACTTGTTCTCCGTGCTAGTAGATTCCGGTGACCTCCACCAAGCCGTACTTGTCCAAATTTCGAGAGTCTTGAAACCAAGAATCCACACAGTATCCCATGCAAATCCTGTAAACAAAACTGTTGTAATGGATAATCTCTCGTGGTGGTTGCCACAGAGGTGCAGGGCAATCTGGTGATTGTACTGTTGCTGTTGTAATGGCCATGAAACACCCACTGACCTCGGTGGTTCCTTTAACTTCCACAGGCTGTTGGCTTAGTGGATCGGCCACATTGATGCGTCCTGGCTGATATTCCCATGTGAACGAGAATCGGATCAGGTATTTGCTCCAATGCGCCTGCCGTCTTCACAGGTTCGGTTGCGTTTAGAAAAACACCTATGGATTATGATCGGTCACGACCGTTACACCCCCTTCAGCACCCTCGAGGTAGCAACGCCACATCTTGAAAGTGTGTACTACCACAAGGAACTCTTGATCCCCCATCGTGTACCGCATTTCCACGGGGATGAGCTTCCGGCTCTCATACGCAACTAGGTGACCGTTCTGCATGAGGACGGCTCCAAGTCCTACTACCGACGCATCACATCAAACTTTCCACAGTTGCGATGGGTCCGGAAGAGCCAGGGTTGGGCACCGTGGATAGAAGCTCTTTGACTTTGAGAAAATCGTACTTGCAATCAGGTGTCCATTCCCAACGCACCTCTTTTCGCGTGAGCATGGTTAGCGGTGCTACGAGGGTCGAATACCCTTGCATAAATCATCAAAAGAAGTTTGCAAGGCCGAGGAAAGACCGAATGCTCCCAACATTTTTGGGGCGTGGCCAGTCCACAATGGCTTGGACCTTTTGTGTGTCAACGCAGATGCCGTCCTTACCGACGATGTATCCAGGGTATTCGAGCTCATCTTGTGCAAATTTGCACTTGCTCACTTTTGCATAGAACTTCTGTTCCCAAAGGACTGCGAGAGCCTGCCGCCACTAAGCGGTGACTGTCTCAGTCTCCCCCATGTGGAGGTAGTTGAACTCCCACAGTAGACGACTGGTCTCAACCTTGCAAGACAGGCAATGGAGGCGGGTGAGGACGTGCCACGCGGCTGCAGGGTCGGGGGTCCTGCCAGCGGTGAAGTGGCCAAAAAAGGGCTCTAAGGCTAGAGAGGAAGCCGGAGGATCAATTGGGACAAGGGTGCGGACGGCGCTTCCAATGTCATACAGTTGGTCAGCCTAAATGGAGTCGTACGAGAGGGTGTAATAGGCCCACATGCCTTCACCCTGCACCCAGATGCGGAAGCTGAGCTCCCAGCTCCGGAACTGATCGCTAGCCTGAAGTGGCGGGGACGGCGTCTCAAAATCCTTTTGCCTGCGGCCGCCACTCAGAGAGGGGCCAAGGACGAAGGTCACTATCTACCGCTGGCGCTCAGTCTACTGCTTTGTCTGGTAATGCGTAGCAGCGGACACAGCGAGGCTGGCATGTCCAGGAGGAATGAATGGCGGTGGGGCAGTAGTAGGAGTCTGTCAGGCCAGTGGCAACAGTGCTGCAAGCTGCAGCGTCAAGGCGGCGAGCTGCTGCTGAATGACAACCAGGGTGTTAGGGGTGCCGGCGGTGACTCTTTTGGTCTGCTGCTGCTACTACTACTGTTGTTGTTGCTACTTCTCTTGCTGCTCCTACTGCTACTACTACTGCTGCTGCTGCTGCTGGTGTTGCTGCTATTGCTGCTGCTATTGATGCAGTTGCTATAGCTGCTATAGGAAAAGGGGAGGTACCCTCCCTAGGGGTCCCTCCAACAGAGGAGGACCCCTCCCCACTGGGGCTATTAGCCATGGTGGGTTTTGTTGCCCCTTGTCTTCGGTTTTTTTTTAAAGGGGTGCTAGTGATGTCATGAATGATGTCAGCCTAGGGTGGCTGATGTCAGCAGCTGCTGCCACATCATCTTCAAGGCTGTTGCTGTAGAGTTTCTTCTTCCCTCTCCCCTCAAATTTTTTGTGTATTGATGACGTCAGAACTGACGTCAGTAGTGACGTCAATAGCGTGATGCTGACATCAATAGTGGAAGTTGGGACCGCTGCTTCGTGGCTATAGCGGCTACTGTTGTTGATGTCGTTGCTACTACTGTTAGTGCCGCTGCCGTTGCTTTATGCTACTGCTACTACTAATGCTGCTGCTGCTGCTGCTGTTGCTGCTGTTGTTACAGCTACTGCTGCTATTGCGGCTGCTGTTGCAGCAGCACTTGCTGTTGCTGCTGCTGTTGCGGCTGCTGTGGCTGCTGCAGCAGCTATGGCAACTACTGCTGGGGTGGGGGAATTTTTTTCCTTCATTTTTTTTCTTTTTTTTTTCTGTCACCGCGAGCTTCGTTGCTTGCTATGGGTAGCAGGCTGCGAGTAGCAAGCTTGATCCTCGCTGCCAAGAGTCCGTTGATCGCTGCAAGCGGCGTGCTCCGCGCTTGCAGCCCGTTGCTCGCGATGAGCGGCGGGCTCGAAGCAACAGCAGCCGCTGCTTGCTACTGCAGGCTGCTGCTCGCTGCTGCTACTGCTGCAGCTGGCTGCTGCTGCTGCTTGCTGCTGCGGCTACTGCAGCTTGCTCCTGCTACTTCTCGTTGTTGCTGCTGCTACTCGCTGCCACTACTGCTGCTGGCCACCACAGTTGCTTGCTACTGCGGGCTGCTGCTGCTGCAAGCTGCTACGAGCTACTGCTACTGTCGATTGCTAGTGTTGCATGGAGCTGTTGCTGTCTACTGCTGCCACGGTTCACTGCTGTTGCCTGCCGCTGCTGCTGCTACAAGCTGCTGCTGGAGCTTGCTGGTGCAAGTCACTGCACCTGGGTGACGTTGCTGCGTGCATCATCGCCCACAGGTGTTGGATGCGGCCTGTCGCTCACCTCCTCGCATCACGCGTGGGGGTCAGTGTTGCCCAAAAAATCCAGAAGCATTTCCCTGGCCCAGTGGCCGAGGGAAAAAATCTGACGCCGCCACCAGGCGGGTCAATGTTGCCAGAAAAAATCCGGCAGCATTCCCCCTGCACTGGTGCGTATGGGGGTCCGCCGGCGTTGTCTGGCACCTGTACGTCAATCTTCTGCTGTTGCTGCTACACTCTAGCTCTGATACCAAAATGGAAAAGCTAGGCAGGAGGTTGGGGCATCAGCGGTGTTGATGCCGCTTGCGGGCTTCCACGCTTGTTGTTTAAGTCTGCTACCCCCTCAGTTTGCTGCTCTAGAGTGTGATTCTGGAAGCTCCGGGTTTGTTACTGGGAAACGCGCCCCAGTGTTAGCACCACAAAGCATATGAAAACTAAAAGTGGCTGATTAGGAATGAAGAATGAGCAACAATGGGAGAACCCTCCAAGTTCTAGCTCCTCCCCAGCTTAGTAGAGCTTGTTACTCAGCTAACCAGCGAATCAGAAAATAGACCTAGACCTATTTTCTGGCAGGCAGGGTTTTCTCGGTGAGCCCTGCCAGACGGCCGACAGCCCAAAACCCGGGCGTTGTCCGTTTTGCCTGAAAACTGGATCATACCATAATACCAATGCTGCAAACGCAGTTGTGCAGTCAGAATCAGCCAGAAAAATAGCAGCAAAGAGTTATGGCTGCCCGAACCCAGGCAGTGCCTACGATCGTCCATGATGCCAAACAGTGCCACGCAACATGAGACATGGACCCTAGGCAGAGCATGACGATGCAGACGCAATGGTACAGTCAGATCCAGCACCTGATGCATGCAGATAGCATCTGCGGTGGCAGTAACCGCCGGCGGCCCGATAGCCGAGGAGGCCTGCCGATGGAGCTCAGCACATTGCCCAAGAGAGGAGGCTCCAGCGAACTGCGAGTAGGCCTCAACGTGCGTCGGCTCCACCGGACTACACTCTAGCAGCGTCAAGTTTTGCCGTCAGTCATCTGCACGCCGATGTACACAAGCCAGGAGGACACAAGAGAGCACAATGAGGATGTGCAAAAGACCAACAACATGAACTGCCAAAAAAGGGGATACGGCAATGACGATATGTACATTTCACCAAGTCAGGGAAATCAATGTGTATGGTTGATTCTAACCTCAAAACAAGGGAGGTGTTGTATTTCCACGTCAATGTTATCATTATGTTCATTTCCATACAAATGGATCGCATAATGATTTGGAAGTGGTACTAGGGGGATATCAACATACAAAGGGGATTTGAGTGGATCCATGAGACCAAGTTCATACGCTTCTATGTTTGGTGAGAGAAAATCCTTAGGCTAAATACCAGTTGTCCACATAACCTTGCTTCATGCTCCAAGGTTAAAAAGTTGTATGCCCTTGTTTCAAAGAGAATGCAACAATTGAGAGTTTCTTTCTTTTTTACCTGTGGCTCTTTAGACTTAATCTTCTGTCTCCTACAAAACCTTCAAGCCAAAATTCTGATCCCTTTGATACATTCCTCTACAAGGGTGAAACCGCATGCATGTTTACCGCCATGTGAGCAGTTATCTCATTAAAGCTCAGGTGCTTTTGTTGGCAGGAAAGTTAGGCCTAACCCCCTTCATACCTGATTTTTCTGCCTTTGTTTCAATGCATCCTTCTTCATTGGAAGACCATGTCGGAACCACTTTATCCATGTATAAGGTGTGTTATCCGATGAAGTTCAAAACACACCTCGCATTTCTCATCATCTTCCTTACCCTCTGGTGAAGCCATCCAGACCTCTAATATTCACCACCTGTATTGTAATCATTGGACGATATGGGTTCAGCTCCTTGGGAGAAATGTTATCTTTACCCCCCCCCCCCCCCCCCCC
>SZWC01005508.1:7329-41637 GCA_023375785.1 Penium margaritaceum
GACGGACCGCGTGGGTGAGGACAATGGCTGGTCCGCGTGGGTGAGGACAATGGCTGGACCGCGTGGGTGAGGACAATGGCTGGACCGCTTGGGTGAGGACAATGGCTGGACCGCGTGGGTGAGGACAATGGCAGGACGATGGGTGAGGACAATGGCTGGTCCGCGTGTTTGAGGACAATGGCTGGACCACGTGGGTGAGGAAAATGGCTGCACAGCGTGGCCAAGGACAATGGCTGGACCGTGTGGGTGAGGACAATGGCTGGACCGCGTTGGTGAGGACAATGGCTGGACCCCGTAGGTGAGGATAATGGCTGGACCGCGTGGGTGAGGAAAATGGCTGGACCGCGTGGGTGAGGACAATGGCTGGATCGCGTTTGTGAGGACAGTGTCTGGACCGCATGGGTGAGGACAATGGCAGGACTGCGTGGGTGAGGACAATGGGTGGACCGCGTGGGTGAGGAAAATATCTGGACCGCATGGGTGAGGACAATGGCTAGACCGCGTGGGTAAGGAAAATGGCTGGACCGTATAGGTGAGGACAATGGCTGGACCTTGTGAGTGCGGACAATAGCTGGACCGCATGGGTGAGGACAATGGCTGGACCGCTTGGGTGAAGACAATGGCTGGACCTTGTGGGTGAGGACAATGGCTGGACCGCGCGGGTGAGGACAATGGCTAGACTACGCGGGTGAGGACATTGGTTGGATGGCTTGGGTGAGGACAATGGCTGGACCGCGCAGATGAGGACAATGGCTGGAGCGCGTGGGTGAAGACAATGGCTGGACTGCGTGGGTGAGGACAATGGCTGGACCGCGTGTGTGAGGACTATGGCAGGAGCGCGTGGGTGAGGACAATTGCTGGACGGTGGGTGAGGACAATGGCTGGACCGCATGGTTGAGGACAATGGCTGGACCGCGTGGGTGAGGACAGTGGCTGGACCACGTGGGTGAGGACAGTGGCTGCACCGCGTCGGTGAGGACAATGGCTGGACTGCGTGGGTGAGGACAATGGCTGGACCGCGTGGGTGAGGACAATGGCTGGACCGCTTGGGTGAGGACAATGGCTGGACCGCGTGGGTGAGGACAATGGCAGGACGATGGGTGAGGACAATGGCTGG
Source organism: Penium margaritaceum (assembly GCA_023375785.1). Lineage (NCBI taxonomy): Eukaryota > Viridiplantae > Streptophyta > Zygnematophyceae > Desmidiales > Peniaceae > Penium > Penium margaritaceum. The sequence continues at coordinate 8,447 of SZWC01005508.1, forward strand.
TCCGCGTGGTTGAGGACAATGGCTGGACCACGTGGGTGAGGACAATGGCTGGACCGCGTAGGTGAGGACAATGGCTGGACTGCGTGGGTGAGGACAATGGCTAGACCGCGCGGGTGAGGACAATGGCTAGACTGCGCGGGTAAGGACAATGGTTGGACCGCGCGGGTGAGGACAATGGCTGGACCGCGCGGGTGAGGACAATGGCTAGACTGCGCGGGTAAGGACAATGGTTGGACCGCGCGGGTGAGGACAATGGCTGGACCGCGCGGGTGAGGACAATGGCTAGACTGCGCGGGTAAGGACAATGGTTGGACCGCGCGGGTGAGGACAATGGCTGGACCGCGCGGGTGAGGACAATGGCTAGACTGCGCGGGTAAGGACAATGGTTGGACCGCGCGGGTGAGGACAATGGCTGGACCGCGCGGGTGAGGACAATGGCTAGACTGCGCGGGTAAGGACAATGGTTGGACCGCGCGGGTGAGGACAATGGCTGGACCGCGCGGGTGAGGACAATGGCTAGACTGCGCGGGTAAGGACAATGGTTGGACCGCGCGGGTGAGGACAATGGCTGGACCGCGCGGGTGAGGACAATGGCTAGACTGCGCGGGTAAGGACAATGGTTGGACCGCGCGGGTGAGGACAATGGCTGGACCGCGCGGGTGAGGACAATGGCTAGACTGCGCGGGTAAGGACAATGGTTGGACCGCGCGGGTGAGGACAATGGCTGGACCGCGCGGGTGAGGACAATGGCTAGACTGCGCGGGTAAGGACAATGGTTGGACCGCGCGGGTGAGGACAATGGCTGGACCGCGCGGGTGAGGACAATGGCTAGACTGCGCGGGTAAGGACAATGGTTGGACCGCGCGGGTGAGGACAATGGCTGGACCGCGCGGGTGAGGACAATGGCTAGACTGCGCGGGTAAGGACAATGGTTGGACCGCGCGGGTGAGGACAATGGCTGGACCGCGCGGGTGAGGACAATGGCTAGACTGCGCGGGTAAGGACAATGGTTGGACCGCGCGGGTGAGGACAATGGCTGGACCGCGCGGGTGAGGACAATGGCTAGACTGCGCGGGTAAGGACAATGGTTGGACCGCGCGGGTGAGGACAATGGCTGGACCGCGCGGGTGAGGACAATGGCTAGACTGCGCGGGTAAGGACAATGGTTGGACCGCGCGGGTGAGGACAATGGCTGGACCGCGCGGGTGAGGACAATGGCTAGACTGCGCGGGTAAGGACAATGGTTGGACCGCGCGGGTGAGGACAATGGCTGGACCGCGCGGGTGAGGACAATGGCTAGACTGCGCGGGTGAGGACAATGGCTGGACCGCGTGGGTGAGGACAATGGCTGGACCGCGTGGGTGAGGACAATGGCTGGACCGCGTGGGTGAGGACAATGGCTGGACCGCGTGGGTGAGGATAATGGCTGGACCGCGTGGGTGAGGACAATGGGTGGACCGCGTGGGTGAGGACAACGGCTGGACCGCGTGGGTGAGGACAATGTCTGGACCGCGTTGGTGAGGACAATGGCTGGACCGCGTAGGTGAAGACAATGGCTGGACCGCGTGGGTGAGGAAAATGGCTGGACCCTGCAGCTGAGGACAATGGCTGGACCACGTGGGTGAGGACAATGGCTGGACCGCGTGGGTGAGGACAATGGCTGGACCGCGCGCGTGAGGACAATGGCTAGACTGCACGGGTGAGGACAATGGCTGGACCACGTGGGTGAGGACAATGGCTGGACCGCGTGGGTGAGGACAATGGCTGGACCGCGCGCGTGAGGACAATGGCTAGACTGCACGGGTGAGGACAATGGTTGGACTGCGCGGGTGAGGACAATGGCTGCACCGTGCAGGTGAGGACAATGGCTGGACCGCGTGGGTGAGGGGAATGGCTGGACCGTGTGGGTGAGGACAATGGCTGGACCGAGTGTGTGAGGACTATGGCTGGACCGCGTGGGTGAGGAAAATGGCTGGACGGTGGGTGAGGACAATGGCTGGACCGCGTGGTTAAGGACAGTGGCTGGACCACGTGGCTGAGGACAATGGCTGCACCGCGTGGGTGAGGACAATGGCTGGACCGCGTGGGTGAGGACAATGGCTGGACCGCGTGGGTGAGGACAATGGCTGGACCGCGTGGGTGAGGACAATGGTTGGACTGCGTGGGTGAGGACAATGGCTGGACCGCGTGGGGGAGGACAATGGCTGGACCGCGTGGGTGAGAACAATGGCTGGACCGCGTGGGTGAGGACAATGGTTGGACTGCGTGGGTGAGGACAATGGCTGGACCGCGTGGGGGAGGACAATGGCTGGACCGCGTGGGTGAGAACAATGGCTGGACCGCGTGGGTGAGGACAATGGTTGGACTGCGTGGGTGAGGACAATGGCTGGACCGCGTGGGGGAGGACAATGGCTGGACCGCGTGGGTGAGAACAATGGCTGGACCGCGTGGGTGAGGACAATGGTTGGACTGCGTGGGTGAGGACAATGGCTGGACCGCGTGGGGGAGGACAATGGCTGGACCGCGTGGGTGAGAACAATGGCTGGACCGCGTGGGTGAGGACAATGGTTGGACTGCGTGGGTGAGGACAATGGCTGGACCGCGTGGGGGAGGACAATGGCTGGACCGCGTGGGTGAGAACAATGGCTGGACCGCGTGGGTGAGGACAATGGTTGGACTGCGTGGGTGAGGACAATGGCTGGACCGCGTGGGGGAGGACAATGGCTGGACCGCGTGGGTGAGAACAATGGCTGGACCGCGTGGGTGAGGACAATGGTTGGACTGCGTGGGTGAGGACAATGGCTGGACCGCGTGGGGGAGGACAATGGCTGGACCGCGTGGGTGAGAACAATGGCTGGACCGCGTGGGTGAGGACAATGGTTGGACTGCGTGGGTGAGGACAATGGCTGGACCGCGTGGGGGAGGACAATGGCTGGACCGCGTGGGTGAGAACAATGGCTGGACCGCGTGGGTGAGGACAATGGCTGGACCGCGTGGGTGAAGACAATGGCTGGACCGCGTGGGTGAGAACAATGGCTGGACCACGTGGGTGAGGACAATGGCTGGACCGCGTGTGTGAGGACAATGGCTGGACCGCGTGGGTGAGGAAAATGGCTGGACCGCGCGGGTGAGGACAATGGCTAGAATGTGCCGGTGAGGACAATGCTTGGACCGCGCGGGTGAGTACAATGGCTGGACCGCATGTGTGAGGACTATGGCTGGACCGCGTGGGTGAGGACTATGGCTGGACCGCGTGGGTGAGGACAATGGCTGGACGGTGGGTGAGGACAATGGCTGGATCGCGTGGGTGAGGACAATGGCTGGATCGCGTGGGTCAGGACACTGGCTGGAAAACGTGGGTGAGGACAATGGCTGCACCGCGTGGGTGAGGATAATGGCTGCACCACGTGGGTGAGGACAATGGCTGACCGCGTGGGTGAGGAAAATGGCTGGACCGCGTGGGTGAGGACAATGGGTAGACCGCCTGGATGAGGACAATGGCTGGACCGCGTGGGTGAGGACAAAGGCTGGACCGCATGGGTGAGGACAACGGCTGGACCCTGTGGGTGAGGACAATGGCTGGACCACGTTGGTGAGGACAATGGCTGGACCGTGTGGGTGATGACAATGGCTGGACGGCACGGGTGACGACAATGGCTGGACCTCGTGGGTAAGGACAATGGCTGGACCGCGTGGGTGAGGACAATGGCTGGACAGCGTGGGTGAGGACAATGGCTGGACCGCGTGGGTGAGAACAAAGGCTGGACCGCGTGCGTGAGGACAATAGCTGGACCGTGTGGTTGAGGACAAAGGCTGGACCGCGTGGGTGAGGACAATGGCTTGACCGCACGGGCGAGGACAATGGCTAGACTGCGCGGATGAGGACAATGGTTTGACCGCGCGGGTGAGGAAAATGGCTGGACCGCGCAGGTGAGGACAATGGCTGGACCGCGTGGGTGAGGACAATGGCTGGACTGCATGGGTTAGGAAAATGGCTAGACGGTGGGTGAGGACAATGGCTGGACCACGTGGTTGAGGATAATAACTGCCCGCGTGGGTGAGGACAATTGCTGGACCACGTGGGTGAGGAAAATGGCTGCACCGCGTGGGTGAGGACAATGGCTGGACCGCATGGGTGAGGACAATGGCTGGACCGCGTGGGTGAGGACAATGGCTGGACCGCGTGGGTGAGGAAAACATCTGGACCGCATGGGTGAGGACAATGGCTAGACCGCGCGGGTGAGGACAATGGCTAGACCGCGCGGGTGAGGACAATGGCTAGACCGCGCGGGTGAGGACAATGGCTAGACCGCGCGGGTGAGGACAATGGCTAGACCGCGCGGGTGAGGACAATGGCTAGACCGCGCGGGTGAGGACAATGGCTAGACCGCGCGGGTGAGGACAATGGCTAGACCGCGCGGGTGAGGACAATGGCTAGACCGCGCGGGTGAGGACAATGGCTAGACCGCGCGGGTGAGGACAATGGCTAGACCGCGCGGGTGAGGACAATGGCTAGACCGCGCGGGTGAGGACAATGGCTAGACCGCGCGGGTGAGGACAATGGCTAGACCGCGCGGGTGAGGACAATGGCTAGACCGCGCGGGTGAGGACAATGGCTAGACCGCGCGGGTGAGGACAATGGCTAGACCGCGCGGGTGAGGACAATGGCTAGACCGCGCGGGTGAGGACAATGGCTAGACCGCGCGGGTGAGGACAATGGCTAGACCGCGCGGGTGAGGACAATGGCTAGACCGCGCGGGTGAGGACAATGGCTAGACCGCGCGGGTGAGGACAATGGCTAGACCGCGCGGGTGAGGACAATGGCTAGACCGCGCGGGTGAGGACAATGGCTAGACCGCGCGGGTGAGGACAATGGCTAGACCGCGCGGGTGAGGACAATGGCTAGACCGCGCGGGTGAGGACAATGGCTAGACCGCGCGGGTGAGGACAATGGCTAGACCGCGCGGGTGAGGACAATGGCTAGACCGCGCGGGTGAGGACAATGGCTAGACCGCGCGGGTGAGGACAATGGCTAGACCGCGCGGGTGAGGACAATGGCTAGACCGCGCGGGTGAGGACAATGGCTAGACCGCGCGGGTGAGGACAATGGCTAGACCGCGCGGGTGAGGACAATGGCTAGACCGCGCGGGTGAGGACAATGGCTAGACCGCGCGGGTGAGGACAATGGCTAGACCGCGCGGGTGAGGACAATGGCTAGACCGCGCGGGTGAGGACAATGGCTAGACCGCGCGGGTGAGGACAATGGCTAGACCGCGCGGGTGAGGACAATGGCTAGACCGCGCGGGTGAGGACAATGGCTAGACCGCGCGGGTGAGGACAATGGCTAGACCGCGCGGGTGAGGACAATGGCTAGACCGCGCGGGTGAGGACAATGGCTAGACCGCGCGGGTGAGGACAATGGCTAGACCGCGCGGGTGAGGACAATGGCTAGACCGCGCGGGTGAGGACAATGGCTAGACCGCGCGGGTGAGGACAATGGCTAGACCGCGCGGGTGAGGACAATGGCTAGACCGCGCGGGTGAGGACAATGGCTAGACCGCGCGGGTGAGGACAATGGCTAGACCGCGCGGGTGAGGACAATGGCTAGACCGCGCGGGTGAGGACAATGGCTAGACCGCGCGGGTGAGGACAATGGCTAGACCGCGCGGGTGAGGACAATGGCTAGACCGCGCGGGTGAGGACAATGGCTAGACCGCGCGGGTGAGGACAATGGCTAGACCGCGCGGGTGAGGACAATGGCTAGACCGCGCGGGTGAGGACAATGGCTAGACCGCGCGGGTGAGGACAATGGCTAGACCGCGCGGGTGAGGACAATGGCTAGACCGCGCGGGTGAGGACAATGGCTAGACCGCGCGGGTGAGGACAATGGCTAGACCGCGCGGGTGAGGACAATGGCTAGACCGCGCGGGTGAGGACAATGGCTAGACCGCGCGGGTGAGGACAATGGCTAGACCGCGCGGGTGAGGACAATGGCTAGACCGCGCGGGTGAGGACAATGGCTAGACCGCGCGGGTGAGGACAATGGCTAGACCGCGCGGGTGAGGACAATGGCTAGACCGCGCGGGTGAGGACAATGGCTAGACCGCGCGGGTGAGGACAATGGCTAGACCGCGCGGGTGAGGACAATGGCTAGACCGCGCGGGTGAGGACAATGGCTAGACCGCGCGGGTGAGGACAATGGCTAGACCGCGCGGGTGAGGACAATGGCTAGACCGCGCGGGTGAGGACAATGGCTAGACCGCGCGGGTGAGGACAATGGCTAGACCGCGCGGGTGAGGACAATGGCTAGACCGCGCGGGTGAGGACAATGGCTAGACCGCGCGGGTGAGGACAATGGCTAGACCGCGCGGGTGAGGACAATGGCTAGACCGCGCGGGTGAGGACAATGGCTAGACCGCGCGGGTGAGGACAATGGCTAGACCGCGCGGGTGAGGACAATGGCTAGACCGCGCGGGTGAGGACAATGGCTAGACCGCGCGGGTGAGGACAATGGCTAGACCGCGCGGGTGAGGACAATGGCTAGACCGCGCGGGTGAGGACAATGGCTAGACCGCGCGGGTGAGGACAATGGCTAGACCGCGCGGGTGAGGACAATGGCTAGACCGCGCGGGTGAGGACAATGGCTAGACCGCGCGGGTGAGGACAATGGCTAGACCGCGCGGGTGAGGACAATGGCTAGACCGCGCGGGTGAGGACAATGGCTAGACCGCGCGGGTGAGGACAATGGCTAGACCGCGCGGGTGAGGACAATGGCTAGACCGCGCGGGTGAGGACAATGGCTAGACCGCGCGGGTGAGGACAATGGCTAGACCGCGCGGGTGAGGACAATGGCTAGACCGCGCGGGTGAGGACAATGGCTAGACCGCGCGGGTGAGGACAATGGCTAGACCGCGCGGGTGAGGACAATGGCTAGACCGCGCGGGTGAGGACAATGGCTAGACCGCGCGGGTGAGGACAATGGCTAGACCGCGCGGGTGAGGACAATGGCTAGACCGCGCGGGTGAGGACAATGGCTAGACCGCGCGGGTGAGGACAATGGCTAGACCGCGCGGGTGAGGACAATGGCTAGACCGCGCGGGTGAGGACAATGGCTAGACCGCGCGGGTGAGGACAATGGCTAGACCGCGCGGGTGAGGACAATGGCTAGACCGCGCGGGTGAGGACAATGGCTAGACCGCGCGGGTGAGGACAATGGCTAGACCGCGCGGGTGAGGACAATGGCTAGACCGCGCGGGTGAGGACAATGGCTAGACCGCGCGGGTGAGGACAATGGCTAGACCGCGCGGGTGAGGACAATGGCTAGACCGCGCGGGTGAGGACAATGGCTAGACCGCGCGGGTGAGGACAATGGCTAGACCGCGCGGGTGAGGACAATGGCTAGACCGCGCGGGTGAGGACAATGGCTAGACCGCGCGGGTGAGGACAATGGCTAGACCGCGCGGGTGAGGACAATGGCTAGACCGCGCGGGTGAGGACAATGGCTAGACCGCGCGGGTGAGGACAATGGCTAGACCGCGCGGGTGAGGACAATGGCTAGACCGCGCGGGTGAGGACAATGGCTAGACCGCGCGGGTGAGGACAATGGCTAGACCGCGCGGGTGAGGACAATGGCTAGACCGCGCGGGTGAGGACAATGGCTAGACCGCGCGGGTGAGGACAATGGCTAGACCGCGCGGGTGAGGACAATGGCTAGACCGCGCGGGTGAGGACAATGGCTAGACCGCGCGGGTGAGGACAATGGCTAGACCGCGCGGGTGAGGACAATGGCTAGACCGCGCGGGTGAGGACAATGGCTAGACCGCGCGGGTGAGGACAATGGCTAGACCGCGCGGGTGAGGACAATGGCTAGACCGCGCGGGTGAGGACAATGGCTAGACCGCGCGGGTGAGGACAATGGCTAGACCGCGCGGGTGAGGACAATGGCTAGACCGCGCGGGTGAGGACAATGGCTAGACCGCGCGGGTGAGGACAATGGCTAGACCGCGCGGGTGAGGACAATGGCTGGACCGCGTGAGTGAGGACAATGGCTGGACCGCGTGGGTGAGGACAATGGCTGGACCGCGTGGGTGAGGACAATGTCTGGACCGCGTGTGTGAGGAAAATGGCTGGACCGCGTGGGTGAGTAAAATGGCTGGACTGCGCGGGTGAGGACAATGGTTGGACCGCGTGGGTTGGGAGAATGGCTGGACCGCGTGGGTGAGGACAATGGCTTGACTGCGTGGACGAGGATAATGATTGACCGCGTTGGTGAGGACAGTGGCTGGATCGCGTGGGTGAGGACAATGGCTGGACCGCGTGTTTGAGGACAATTGTTGGACCACGTGGGTGAGGACATTGGCTGGACTGTGTGGGTGAGGACATGTTGAAACCGGAGGAGAGATGGAGCCTTGGAGTAGCAAACTTGTAGGACTGAAAAGATATCACTTGTGCTGAAGAATAGTTTCTAAATCACTAAAAATGATGGAGTATATATAGAGTTAGAGCTTGGGTAAGTCAGCCCTCTCACAAGCCACACCTCTTAGCCATGGAGGCTAAGGCTCACACACCAAAGTATATAATCTCACTCAAGAGATGAAATCAGTCCAGCAATTAGGCTGACCATTCATACATAACCTAGAGAGCCAGAAAATGGTCTCATGGCACACTCATAGTGATCACATACTGACAATCTTGTTGAGAATCGCCATGTGTCCATGACTAGCACACTAGGATCTCACCTCACTTGAAAAGTAAGGAGAGGTACCTTTTTCCTAGTCAACACACTCTGACAAGGCAATCCTAGAATCTACGACTTTTTTTTATAACTCCTCCCATGAGGTCTTGATCTTTTGCCTTTTTCTTTTCTGAGGCTAAGGCATGGAGCCATCGCCTAGCTAGAAACGTAGGCAGCAGGTTGGGGCAGCATGTGTTGTCGATGCAACGGGCTTCCACGCTCCTTGCTTAAATCGGCTGCCCCCTCACTCTCCTGCTCGAGAGTCTATGGAAACTCTGGGTTTGTTACTCAGAAGTGCGCGCGCCATTGTTGGCGCCAGAAATCAGTTGAAAACTGAAAGTAACTGATTAGTCATGAAGAACGAGCAACAATGGAAGACACCTCCAAGTTCTAGTTTCTTGTCACTAGTGTAGAACTTGTTACTCAACTACCAGCCAATCTGAAAATAGTGCTAGACCTATTTTCTGGCAGGCAGGGATTTCTCGGCGAGCCCTACTAGACGTCCGACAGCGCAAAACCTAGGCGTCGTCCGTTTTGCCTTAAAACTAGACCATATCATAACATCAACGCTGCGAACGCAGTCATATGGTCAGAATTAGCTAGAAAAATAGCTAGAAGAAGTTATGGCTGCAAGAACCCAGGTAGTGCCTATGACAGTCAACATTGTCAAACAGGACCATACAACAAGAGACATGGACCCTAGGCATCGCATGATGCTGCACACACAATGCCACATCCAGACAGAGCGCTAGGTGCATGCAGATACCATCTGCAGTGGCAGTGACCGCCGGCGGCCCGACCACCGAGGAGGCCTACTGATGGAGCTGAGCGCATCGCCAGAGGATAAGGCTCCGGCGACGGGTGAATGGGCCTCAGCGTACGTCGGCTCCACCGAGCGACACTCCAGCGGCGTCAAGTCTCATCGTTAGTCATCTGCATGCCAATTTACACAAGCCGGGAGGACACAACACAGTACAATGAGAGATGCACGAAAACCAACACTCTCCCATGACTCACAGACGTAGTACACATGTGCGGGTTGAGACACAGTCAACGACAAAATTCCCCCAGGTCAGGCAGAGACGCAAGCAGGGACAGAGAGAGTCACTCACAGACGCATGTCGACTGAACTCACAGCTTTGTTGAACGAGTCGCGCTCCAGTACCTTGGTCAAGAAGTCAGCCAACTGCCGTGCTGTCTCAACGTAGATGATGCTGATGCTGTCGTCATACAATGACGAAGGCACATAGTGATACTCAATATTGATGTGCTTTGTGCGTGTGTGATTCACGTCGTCATTGTCGGCGATGGCCATGGCACTCTCATTGTCATAGTGCAACGTGATGGATGCGACGGACTGACGCAACTCGGACAACAGAAGACGCAACCACACACTCTCACATGCGCCGGAGCCAAGAGCAACATACTCAGCCTCAGCAATGCTGCGTGCAATGCATCCCTGCTTGCTTGTGCGCCAGGACATAGTTGTGCCGCCAATCAGAAAGATCCAGCCTGTGCGACTCTTACCTTCCTGAGTGGTAGCCCAGTCACTATCGGTGTAGCCCACCGCGACAACCGACGGCTGACGGCGGAACATGAGACCTCGCCGAGGAGTCGAGACAACATAGCGTAGTACTCTGATCGCGGCCTCGTAGTGGAGGTGACGTGGCTCCTGAGAGAACTGGGCCAGGAGTTTGACGGCGAACGCGATGTTTGGGCGCGTCGTCGTCGCCAGGAACATCAGTGACCCGACGACTCGCAGGTATGTGGTCACGTCAACTGGTCGTGGGCCTAATTTGTATGTACTTGCATCGTGTGTCCACCGTTTGTTGTTGGATGCATGCATGTGAACAGTCGTAGCATCTGGCTTGAGATTCTGTACGTGTAGGTTCAGACGACGTGGCGTTCTGACTTGTCTACGCTGAGTTACGGCCTAAACAGTGGTTTTGAGCCAGTTTTAGGACATATCTTGCACTGCCGCGTGCGACACCCGCCATGTGCTGCGGCAGGTACTTATGCCATGGACCTGTCTTTTGTTATTTCTCTCTGCAAATGCTATTGAAGCATTCTGACACTTTGCCTTGTGTTGCCTAGCCAGACCCTTGCCATTGTGTGCACGACTTGTGACTGTCATCACCGTCTGACCAGGCCCTGACGCCTAGTCAGCGGCAATATCGCTAGGAAGCTTCCACGCATCTTCTCACGTGCGTGCGTGGGTGCGTGCATGCGTGTGTGCGTGCATGCGTGCGTGCATGCGTGTGTGTGTGTGTGTGTGTGTGTGTATGCATGCGTGCGTGCATGCGTGTGTGCATGCTTGTGTGCGTGTGTGCGTGCATGCGTGCATGAGTACGTGTGTGCGTGTGTGCGTACATGTGTATGTGTGTGCGTGCATGTGTACGTGCGTGCGTGCGTGCATGTGTGCCAGTGTTGACCTGGCCACCCCGAACCCCGGGACATCGATGTCCACCTCGGCACATCAATGTGAACCCCCCCACATCGGCCAACTCGGAACATTGGGCCTTACTGGGGTGCACTGTACATTTGTATGGCTAGTCCTAGGCGCCGAATACACACTGAAGTGCCTTTTTTTCACATTCAGTCGTGGATTGACTCCGTTGTCGCACGAATTTCTACATCTTCGCATGGTCAGCCGCGCAGACTCACGATGGCAGCATTCCACGCGTCACAAACAGGGTGGAATGCTGCCGATGTTGCCTACCTTCGCACTTTTACTTGCCAGCTGGCAAGTACAAGTGCAAGGACCGTTTCTACTGTTTCTGTCACGAATCGAGTTTTGGTTATCAAAGTGATGCGCGCGGAATCTTGAGCCCCGATGTCAAAAACCAAACCTCGGTACTCCACGTTCGAGTATCAAAGTTCGAATGCAAATACGATTGTGGAGTTTACTTTTTAAAATGTTCCATTTGAGAAGCTCGACTTTTGAAGTTCCGAATCGGACTTCAAAACTGAGTTTAAGATTGATTTCAGAAGTTCGACTTTTTATGTTCCGACTTGGACATCGATTTTTTAACTTTGAGTTTCGACAATTGAAGTTCGAGAGTTGATGTTTTTTTAATTCTATTTTGATTTCTGGATTGTAGGTTTCACCTGCAAAATGTCTAGGTTTGGAGTTACAAGAAAGTGAAACATCTTCTTAAGCACGCAAACCCCTTCTACTCTGGTATTCGAACCGACCGGGCTTTGATGGGGATGGGAGGAGGGGGTGGGGGAGGGGGACGTCCCAATTTTCTGGAAGTGGCGTTCAATGACTCGCCGTGTCAGACATGGTCGGTGGTCAAGGTTGCGAAGAGGGGGGGAGGGGGGGTGTCAGGAGGATTGCGCGCACGTGGAATGCGAACTCGATCCACATCAATGCCCCATCGATGTGGATCGCGGTTCCGCGGCCGCGGTGATAGGATCACCTTGGAACCCTGGGACAACACTGGTGCGTGCGTGCGTGCGTACGTGCGTGCGTGCGTGCATGCGTGCTTGCGTGCATGCGTGCGTGATGCGTGTGTGCGTGCGTGCGTGCCTGCGTGCATGCGTGCGTGCGTGCATGCGTACGTGGATGTGTGCGTGCATATGTTCATGCGTGTGTGCGTGCGTGCGTACGTGCGTTCGTGCGTGCGTGCGTGCGTGTGTGTGTGCATGCGTGCGTGCGTGCGTGCGTGCGTACGTATGTTCGTGCGTGTGTGCGTGCAGCAGATCCTTGACACGCTGGATGGCAGCCGTGTCTGGCGACGCAATGAGTAGATCGTCGACGTAAACCAGAACACCGGCAAAGGTCTGGCCTCGCGGACTGACAAACACTACGGGGTCATCGGTGCTGCGCTGGAGACCGCCACGAAGGAGCGTACTGCTGATTTCTTGGTTCTAGCACCGAGGCGACTGCTTCAGGCCATAAAGGGCCTTACGCAGTCGCCAGACTCTCCCAATGCCATCATTGAAACTTGGAGGTGGCACAATGTAGAGCTCCTCACCCTCCAGTGAACCCTGGAGAAAAGCGTTGCTCACGTCCATCTGATGCAGCTCCCATCCGTGCTGGGAAACCAGACTGATTAGTGCCCGGCTAGTGGAGAACCGGCCAACTGGGACAAAGATCTGGTCGTAATCGACCCCAGGAATCTGGGCAAACCACCTGGCTGTAAGGGGGGTCTTGTACTTGTCCAAGCACCCGTCGGGCTTCCACTTGCGCCGAAAGACCCGCTTGGCGCCGATGGCCTTCCGTCCTTGGGGAAGGTCAACAAGGTCATACACGTGGTGCTGTCGGATAGCGGCGAGCTCATCGGTGCAGGCAGCGTCCCAATGTGCGGCCTCAGGAGAGGCTCGTGCTTTGCGTAGGGTGTCTGGGTCCTCCGGGCGTGCTGTGGAGCGGATTGAGAGAGCGTGTGCAACTCGAGCCCTAGGTGGGATGCGCGCGAGTGCAACCGCGACAGCATACCGTTGCTCGTGATGAAGCAAAACGTAGCCCAGTGCGGAGTCCGGGTGAAGGCTACAATGATGACCGAGGTGGTCAGGCCGAGGGCCTTGGTGCCAGGATCCCCACTCACGACCGTGGGAGCGGAGGAGACACGTGGAGCTACGAGGGGTCGAGGCACCACGGAGCGCGGTGCGACGGTGTGCGCGCTCACCGACAGTCTGGGTCGGAGGCTGCCACCTGGGCCACGCGTGTAGCGTGGTAAGGCAGGTGAGGGCACTAAGTCCATCGGGCTGATGGAGGCGGAAGGGGTTGCTGGCCCGGAGGGGCCCACGGATGCAACTGGGGCTGTCGACCCGTAGGGACAAGCGGACGCGACTGGAGCTGCTGGCCCGGAGGAACGAGCGGACGCGACTGGGGCTGATGGCTCCGAGGGACCAGCACACGCGACTGGGGCTGCTGGCCCGGAGGGACCTGCGCACGCGACTAGGGCTGCTGGCCCGGAGGGACCAGCGAACGCGAGTGGAGCTGCTGGCCCGAAGGGACCAGCGGACGCGACTGGGGATGCCGGCCCGGAGGGACCAGCGGACGCGAGTGGGACTGCTGGCCCGGAGGGACCAGCGGACGTGACTGGGGCTGCTAGCCCGGAGTGACCAACGGACGCGACTGGGGTTGCTGGCCCGAAGGGACCAGCGGACACGACTGAGGCTGCTGGCCCGGAGGGACTAGCAGACGCGACTGGGACTGCTGGCCCGAAGGGACCAGCAGACGCGATTGGGGCTGCTGGCGTGGAGGGACCAGCGGACATGACCGGGGCTACTGGCCCGGAGGGACCAGCAGACACGACTGAGACTACGGGCTCGGAGGAACTAAGGGATGTGTCACCCAGAAGCGGCAGGACGGAGGACGGACTCACCACTCCCCCACGCAACGGGATAGCCGTGGACGAGTCGAAGCAAACGAGGTCAGAAGGAAACAGGTCCTCAAAGAAGAGGGCGTCCCGGGACTCAACGATGCAGTGCCGGGAGGAATCCCAGAAGCGCCAGGCCTTACACTAACGAGAGACACCAAGGAAANGCCCGGAGGGACCAGCGGACGTGACTGGGGCTGCTAGCCCGGAGTGACCAACGGACGCGACTGGGGTTGCTGGCCCGAAGGGACCAGCGGACACGACTGAGGCTGCTGGCCCGGAGGGACTAGCAGACGCGACTGGGACTGCTGGCCCGAAGGGACCAGCAGACGCGATTGGGGCTGCTGGCGTAGAGGGACCAGCGGACATGACCGGGGCTACTGGCCCGGAGGGACCAGCAGACACGACTGAGACTACGGGCTCGGAGGAACTAAGGGATGTGTCACCCAGAAGCGGCAGGACGGAGGACGGACTCACCACTCCCCCACGCAACGGGATAGCCGTGGACGAGTCGAAGCAAACGAGGTCAGAAGGAAACAGGTCCTCAAAGAAGAGGGCGTCCCGGGACTCAACGATGCAGTGCCGGGAGGAATCCCNAGCGGACACGACTGAGGCTGCTGGCCCGGAGGGACTAGCAGACGCGACTGGGACTGCTGGCCCGAAGGGACCAGCAGACGCGATTGGGGCTGCTGGCGTGGAGGGACCAGCGGACATGACCGGGGCTACTGGCCCGGAGGGACCAGCAGACACGACTGAGACTACGGGCTCGGAGGAACTAAGGGATGTGTCACCCAGAAGCGGCAGGACGGAGGACGGACTCACCACTCCCCCACGCAACGGGATAGCCGTGGACGAGTCGAAGCAAACGAGGTCAGAAGGAAACAGGTCCTCAAAGAAGAGGGCGTCCCGGGACTCAACGATGCAGTGCCGGGAGGAATCCCAGAAGCGCCAGGCCTTACACTAACGAGAGACACCAAGGAAAGTGTAGGGACGTCCGCGAAGGGCGAGCTTGCCGCCCTGCTGCGGGACGGGCAGCCACACAATGGCCACGCAGCCCCAGACGCAAGACGGGCGGGGGTCAGCTCGCTCACCGCACCAATGCTGGTACGGTCTTGACTAGCGGGGAAGGGGATCGTGGGAAATCCGCTTCTAGACCCGGGTCATGAAGACCATGACTTCAAAATAGAATTCCTCGGAGAGACCAGACTCGACCCGCATGGTGCGGGCGGTGTTGGCCATAGTACGGTTCCACCATTCGGAGACACCGTTCTTGGTGGGTGTGTAAGGCGCGGACGTTTCATGGAGAATTCCGCAGGAGGCGAGAAAGGTCGCGCCCTTACCCAGGTACTCACCACCGCGATTGGAGCGAAAGCGGCGGAGAGAGCGGCCGCACTCGCGCTCCGCAAGGACAAGCCAATCCTGGATGGCGTGGGCAACATCGCTCTTTTGTTGAAGGTAGAAGACCCAGCGGTAGCAAGAAAAGTGGTTAGTGAGAGTGGGGACGTAGCGACCACGCTTGCTGACGGACTCGGTGGGGAGAGGACCCATGACGTCCGAATGGACAAGGTCAAGGGGGGCGGACGCACGGAAGGAAGATAAGGGATACGTGGATTGGTGTATCTTCCCCTGAGCGTAGTCAATGCACTTAGTTGGGCACTAGAGGGGAAAAGTCTCTGGGTCAAGGCCCTTGGCCGGCTGGGTGCGGAGCATGCTATCTACGGCGGGAGAGTGGATGTGGCAGAGGCGGCGGTGCAAGAGGCAAGTGTGCTGAGGAGAACGCATACTGCTGACAAACACATGGTCTGTTGTGGCCGACGGAGAGGAGACGGAAGGAGAGGAGGAGAGGCGAGGTACATGCCACAGGTTGCTACGGGCGGTGGCATGCAGCACAACAAGGCCAGACGGACGCAACGACATAGTGCTAACACCACGCGAGTGCACAATGTCCATGCTCATGCGGTCAAGGGCAGTGACGGACAGAAGGCTGAGCTCAAAACCAAGGATGAAGAGGACAGCAGTCAGAAAGACGTCACCGGAGGGACTACGGAAACAAACGATGCCAACACCACGGACAGGCAACACCTAGCCAGAGCCTGTCCGGACACCGGAAAAATCACCTACAGGACGGAGCATAATAAATGCCTCATGATAGGCCGTCATGTGATGCGTGGCCTCGGAGTCGATGATCCGGGTCTCAACAGGGTCCTAGACCGGGGTCGCAAGATCACTAACAGTCACATGGCAACAAGCAAGGGACGCGGACGTGGTGGAAGGAGGTGTGAATCGAGACTGCCAATCGTCAAGCCAAGCAACGTTGTCCGGGGAGGGGGTAGCGGAGACCATGAGATACAACGAGACAGACGAGGAAACGGGACACGACCGTAGCTCAATCTCAACCATGCAGGGATGGACAGGGGAGTAGGAAGTGATGCAACTCGCACTTTCCTCGGGAGGAGGGCGAAGCAGGCCGAGGTGGAGCGCGATGAACTGCTCCAGCTGGCGCTCACGGGAGGATGGTTTGGGAGTGTAGACGGAGTGCGGGGTGATGGCGCCTAGTAGAAGGAGGACAGCGCCGGCGGCGACGGCTGCGGCGCAGGTGTCGGCGGGACCGGCGAAGCAACCGGAGTGGTGGAGCTGCTGGACGAGGCGGAGGTGTCAGAGCCGGCGACAGTCACGGCGGCAGAGGTGAGACGGCGCTCGCGCTGGCGACGCATGGTGGCGATGACGCGGGCCTCATCTGTCGGTAGAGGGCACGTGTACCACCCGTGCCCGGACTGGCCACAGTTGTGGCACACCAAGCCGCCAGCGCTGGACCCGGTCGACGACTGCTGCTGCTACTATTGATGATCTTTGTCTTTCTTGTTCCAACGCTTCTTCTTCCTCGACAAGGATGAGGTAGCTGCGGCGCGGGAGGCTACGGCCACGGAGGCGACGGCAGGGGAGGCGACGGCAGGGGAGGCGACGGCCTCCGTGCACTGGAGTCGGGACTCCAGACGGGCTTCCTCAATGCGGAGGAAGAGCTCGTATGCCCAGGGCATGAGGGTGCTCTGGGCCGCCATGGTGGAGAGAACGTCATGAGGGTAGTGGACAAAGACGTCCGTGTACGCTTCGGTGGCACCGCGCTTGATGGTGAGGAGCGCAGCCAAAGGGGGTGGGGCAGCGGTCCCGAGGCAACGAATGATGTCCTCCGCCCGGTGCCAGTAAGAGGTGACCGTCTCGGTCTCCCCCATGTGCAAGGAGTTGAACTTCCGCAGTAAGCAGCTAGTCTCAGTGTCACTGGACAGGCGATGGGGACAAGTGAGAACGTGCCACGCGGGTGTAGGCTCTGGGGTGGCGCTAGCGGTGAAGTCGCCCAAGAAGGGCTCGAGGGCGAGGCGGGAAGCCGGAGGGGCGACAGGGACAAGAGCCCGGATAGCACGACTAGCGTCATACCGCTGGTCGGCCAGGGTGGCATCATACGGCAGGGTGTAGTATGCCCATAGGCCCTTACCCAGCGCCCAGATGCGGAAGCTGAGTTCCCAGCTCCGGAACTGCTCGCCTGCCTGAAGCGACGGCGGCGGCGTCTCAAAGTCCTTTTGCCTACAGTCGGCACCCAGAGTGGGGCCAAGGACGGATGTCACTGTCTGACGCTGGCGCAGAGTCTACTGCTGCGCCAGGTATTGCGTGGCAGGAGACACAGCTGGGCTGGCGTGCCCTGGAGGGGGTAAGGACGGAGGCGCATTCGGGGAAGACTAGGAAACTAACAGTTGCAATGCCGCGAGCTGCTGCGTCAGGGCAGCGAGCTGTTGCTGAAGAGCAGCGAGGGAGTCAGGGTTGTCGCCAACGATGTCAGAGGGCTGCTGGCGCCGCTGCTCCTCCTCTTGCTGCTGCTGTTGTTGCTGATGTTGCTTCCGCTGTTGATGCTGGTCCTGCTGCTGCTGCTGCTACTCCTGCTTCTCCTGCTGTTCTTGCTGCTCGTGCTGTTGCTGCTGCTGCTGTTGGTGCTGTTGCTGCTGCTACTGCTACTGCACTTGCTGCTGCTACTGCTGCTACTCCTGCAGCCGCTGCAAGAAAAGAGGGATGGGGGTCTCCCCAACAGAGGAGGACTCTTCCCAAGTGGGGCTACCAGCCATGGTGTGATGCCCTTTGTTTTGTTTTGTTTTATTTTCTCTATGGGGTACTGACATCAGCAATGACGTCTGCTGAGGGCGGTGGACGTCGTTCCCACCCTTTGGACTACATTCCCCTGCCCTTGACCCCTTCTTTGGTTTTTGTTTTGTGTGAGTTGATGACGTCAGTAGTGACGTCTCCGGTGATGTCAGCAGCGGGATGCTGACGTCACCAGTGGCGGTTGTTGAGGCCCCTGCTACAGCTGCTGTTGCTGTTGCTGTTGCTGCAGCTTTTTACTACTATTGCGGCTACTGCTGTAGTTGGTGGTGGTGGTGCTACTGCTGCAGCTGTTGCTACTGCTACCGCTGCTGCTGTTGCGACTGCTACTACTGCTGCTACGGCTACAGTTGCAACAGCAGTGGCTGTTGCTGCGGGCTGCTGCGGCTGCTAAGGCTGCTGCAGCAACGGCAGCGAAGCAGGTGGGATGGGGGAGTTTTTGTTTTGCTCTTTTTTCCTTTTTTTTCCTTCTTCCACGTCTGTCACAGCGGGCAGCTGCCCGCTGTCACCTGGGTGACGTTGCAGCATGCGTCGTCGCCTACAGGTGTTGGACGCGGCCTACCGCTCACCTCCTCGCGTCACATGTGGGGGTCAGTGCTGCCGAAAAAATTTGGGCAGCATTTCCCCTGGCCTAGTGGCCGTGGGAAAAAATCTGACGCCGCCACCAGGCGGGTCAATGCTGCCGGAAAAAATCCGGTAGCATTTCCCCTGCACTGGCGCGTATGGGGGTCCGCCGACGTTGTCTGGCGCATGTACGCCAGTCTTCTGTTACTACTGCTACGCTCTGGCTCTGATACCAAGCTAGAAAACCTAGGCAGCAAGTTGGGGCAGCATGCGTTGTCGATGCATTGTGCGGGCTTCCACGCTCGTTGCTTAAGTCTGCTGCCCCCTCAGTCTGCTGCCCCCTCAGTCTGCTGTTCTAGAGACTAAGTCTGGAAGCTCTGGGTTTGTTACTCAGAAGTGCGCGCGCCAGTGGTAGCGCTAGAAAGCAGCTGAAAACTGAAAGTAAGTGATTAGTAATGAAGAATGAGCAACAATGGGAGACCCCTCCAAGTTCTAGCTCCCCCCCACTAGTGTAGAACTTGTTACTCAACTAACCAGTCAATTAGAAAATAGTGCTAGACCTATTTTCTCACTGGCAGGGTTTTGTCGGTGAGCCGTGCCATACTCGTGACAGCCCAAAACCCGGACGTCGTCCGCTTTGCCTGAAAACTGGATCATACCATAATAATGACGGTGCAAACACTGTCGTGCGGTCAGAATCAGCTAGAAAAATAGCTACAAGAAGGTATGGCTGCACGAACCCAGGCAGTGCCTATGACAATCAATGATGCCAAACAGGACCATACAACAGGAGACATGGACCCTAGGCATCGCATGATGCTGCAGACGAAATGCCATAGCCAGACAGAGGGCTAGGTGCATGCAGACAGCATCTGCAGTGGCAGTGACCGCCGGCGGCCAGACCACCAAGGAGGCCTGCTGATGGAGCTGAGCGCATCGCCAGAGGAGGAAGCTCGAGCGACGGGTGAATGGGCCTCGGCGTGCGTCGGCTCCACCGAGTGACACTGCAGCGGCGTGAAGTCTCGTCGTCAGTCATCTGATGTACACAAGCCGTGAGGATACAACAGAGTACAATGAGAGTAGCACGAAAACCAACATCGCCCATGGTCACACATAGACCGGCGGTCGATGACCGCGGAAACTTTGAAAATTCATATCTCACAATCCGACCGTTGGATCGGCCTCAAACTTGGACTGCAGACTTTTTGCCATGTTTCTTTCCAATGGTGAAGCCGGATTGATGATCGGAGCAGGAATCTGGTAGTTTCCTGGAACTTGCTCTGTGGACCTGAAACTGAGCCGGATGGCTCCTTTCCAACAATATCCCACTTTGCCGCAGTCAGAGTGGGCTGAGTCCACCTGCCTTCATGCAGAACTGCTGCTTCTTTCAGGTCACTGGCTTGGTGCAAAAATCAGCGACCTACTTGCTGGTTGGAGTAAACTCCTGCTTGATAGCACCCTCTTACACCATGTGCCTGATGAAGTGATATGCGATGTCAATATGCTTGGTGCGTGCATGGTGCTCAGGATTCTTGGCGAGTGTAATTGCGCTCTGGTTGTCGATGTGCACACGAACTGGAACTGCTGCACTTACACTCATCTCCGCCATGAGACACTAAAGCCAAACCGCTTCCTTGGCTCCAAAGCTAAGAGAGACGTATTCAGCTTCCGTGCTTGAGGTGGCCACGACCACCTGCCGCTTGCTACACGAGCTGATGGCCCCACCATTCATGAGGAACAAATTTCCTGAGATAGACTTGCGGTCCTCAGGGTTTGAATCCCAATCTGCGTCTGCATAGCCATTGATGTTGTTTTCATTGCCATTGTAGGTGATGCCGATGTTAATGGTTCCAGCAAGGTAGCGGAAGATCCGCTTCACTACTTTCTGGTGCTCAGGTCCGGGATTAGCCATGTGTTGGCTCACAGTGCTCACAGCCTGTGCAAGGTCCGGCCTCGTTGCTACCATCAGGTACATGAGACTGCCGACGGCGCTCTGGTACTTCTGCCGCTTTGTTGCATCTGCTTCTCCATTGAAGCTCACGAGATACTGTCGCGTTTGCACCAGCGTGCCGATGGGTTTGACCTCTGCCATGCCGAACCGTTGCAAAATATCCTTGATGTAGCGGCTCTTCTGTAGCGAGAGAGAGCGTGATTTGCGGTCACGCGCGATCTGGATTCCGAGGAAGTATGACGCCTTCCCGAGATCAGACATCTGGAAGCACTCCCCCATGGCCTCCTTGAACTCCTGTAGTGCAGGCATGCTGTTGGAAAGGAGGAGCATGTCATCCACATAGACGATGATGATGAGCACCTCATGACCCTGCTACCAGCGATAGACACTGTAGTCACACTCACTGCGCTCAAACCCCATGCACTACAGCGTCGCATCCAATTTCTGGTTCCAAGCACCCGACGCTTGCTTGAGGTCGTACAGCGACTTCTGCAGCTTGCAAACCAGGTGCTCCTCGCCATCCATGACGAATCCCTCCGGCTGCTCCATGTAGATTTCCTCCTCCAAGTCACCGTTGAAGAATGTCGTCTTGACATCCATGTGGTGAACCTCAAAGTCCTCAGCTGCTGCATAAGAAAGGAGTGTGTACACAACGGCAAACTTTGCAACAGGAGCAAAGTTTTCGTGTAGTTGATGCCTTCCTGCTGCGAGTAGCCCTTGGCGATCAGCCTCGCCTTGTACTTTTTGAGGTTGCCATCTGTGCCCCTCTTCGTCTTGAACACCCACTTGCACTTGATTACCTTACGTCCAGGTGGACGCTCAGTCAGCTCCCATATACCATTGTCGAGCTGCGATTGTATCTTTTGCTACACAGCTTGCGCCCAATCTGCTGCATCTGGTGCAACCATGGCCTCCTTGTATGATGTCGGCTCATCAGATTCTGCTTCAACTGCGACGTTCATTTGGTCTGGTTTTTGGAGCATCCAAAGATGCCCGCGCTCACCATGCTTGTAGAACACCCTGAGAGGGCACCTTCGACGTGGTGCTGGAGCGTTAGCAGGTGGCTGGCATGGTGCTGCTGGCACAACTGCTCCTGTTGATTGTGGTGCATCTTCTTTCTCTGCTTCTACCGACTAGGCTGCTTTATCTGCTGCATCAGACATGGGAGAGTAGAGTGGTTCTCCCACTGTCACAGTAGAGGAAGGTTCAGGAGAGGCGGGGTCAGGGAGAATGTCTGCTCCCACTACTTTATCAGCTGCTGTTTCTCCTGCCTCTTTATAGATGACGTTGGTATTGATGACGTTACTTTCATTGAAAACGACATCCCTGGAGATGATGACGTGGCCAGTATCCCTATCGTAGAGACGATATGCCTTTCTTGCCACGTCATAGCCGATCATCAACATCTATGCGCTCTTCGCGTCCCAAATCTGTCGCTTCTCCTTGGACACGTGCATGTGCGCCAAGCTGCCAAACACGCGAAAATGAACCACGCTCGGCTTCTTGCTGAACCACGCCTCGTACAGTGTCATGTGCTCCAACGCCTTGGTAGGACTGCGGTTCTTGATGTACACCGCAGTGCTCATTGCTTCGGCCCAGAAGTCATAGGTAATCCGAGCCACGTGCAACATCAAGCGCGCCAACTCAACGATGGCGCAATCTACTATGCCATTCTGCTGCGGTTGGCGCAATCTAGTATGCCATTCTGCTGCGGTGAGTATGGCGCGGTGCGCTGCGCCTTGATGCCTGCTGTTACAAGGTAGTCCTGGAACTCCTTGCTCAGGTACTCTCTGCCACGGTCGCTGCGCAACGCCTTGATCTTCTTGCCTGTCTGGTTCTCTACCATTGCCTTGAACTCCTTGAACCTTGGAGGAAAGGAAGTATACAGCAATGTAATGGCTGAAATCATGAATGAAGGTGAGAAAACACCTAGAGCCTCCAAAGCTCTGGGTCTGCATCGGGCCACACAAATATGTGTGGACCAGCTCCAGCACTTCCTTTGCGCGCTCCCCTGCTCTAGAGAACGCCTCGCGATGCTACTTCCCCTCCAAAAAGCCGATGCACAACAGCTGTTAAAAGTTAGAGATGGTGGGTAAGTCACGCACCATCTGCTTTGTTTGAAGTTGCTGCAAGGCGCGCATGCCGATGTGGGAGAGCGCGCATGCCAGATTTCGCCATCTGTGACCTGCACCACTGCTGCAAGACTCTGCTCGCGCGGGATCTTGGTCGCCCCCAACAGGCGGTACATGTTGCCTTCCTTCACCGACCTGGCCAACTCTTCTCCCATTTCCTTTTCGAGGATGTAGCCATAGTCGTCGTAAAAAACGACTTGCAGTCCTGTGTTGGTGAGAGAGTACACTGAGAGAAGGTTGAACGCAGCATCAGGTAGATACAGCACGCCATGGAACACTCCCACTTCAATGCCACGCGGGATCTCCAACCACATCTCCACAATCCCAATCCCCTCAGCATACACCGCCCGATCATCACCCAAAGCAATCGGTTGGGGGGAAATGGAGAGCAGCTGCGTAAACCATTCCTTCTGATGCGTCAGGCTCTTGGTACACCTTGAGTCCTTGTACCACACCAGATCCGCCTTCTCCTTCTGCGACATTTCAGACTTTGCTAAGAAGAGGCGGTCGCGCACCTTCTTGGCCACAATCATGTTGCCAAAATGACACACGCCGGTCTGCTGTTGCTGTTGCTGCTGCTGACGCTGTAGTGACTACTACTGCTGCTGCTATGGAGATTGCTGCTTTTGCTACTGCTGCTTCTCCTTCTGGTCCCTCTTGAACTTGAAGCACTCTTTCTTGTAGTGCCCCTCTTTCTGGCAATAGTGGCACTTGCCTTTCTTGTTGCCTCTCTGTTGCCCAGACTGCAGCTGCTGCTGGTTATGTGAGCTTGTGGCCATAAGTACTGCTTCACTACTGCCGCCACCATTGCGCTTTGCTGCATTGTGAAGTAGTTCCACCTGGACCAGGTGTGTGCAGATGAAGTCCAGGTCGAGAGTCGGCTGGCACTCCAACGTCTCTCGCACCGTGTCGTAGCTCGCTGAGAGTCCCCTCAGCAAGAGGAGGATGAAGCGCGTGTCTTCCACAGGGTTGCCGGTCGCTTTCAATTGCTTTGCCAGCTCCTTTGCCCTGTCCAAGTACGCCTCCATCCTTTCGCCTCCCTGTATTTTCAACGCCATCATCTTCTCCTCCAAAAGCACGAGGAATGCAGGATCCTTGCTCTCATACTTCTTGCACAACGTGTCCCACCCCTTTTTTGCAGTAGCCTTGTCACTCACGTACTGAAGATGCGGGTTGGAGATGGTTTTTACAAGCAGCCTGTAGACCTGCCGGTCCTTCTTCTTCCACTCCTCATATGCCGCTGCTGTAGTTGTAGATAAACTTGCATCTGTTACACCTTTCTATGGCGTCTTCCCCGCCACCACCTCCGCTGCGGTGATGCCTTTTGCCTGTGGAGGCGGATCGCGCTCAACGCCGCTCACCACCTCCCACAAGCCCCTCTCCTCCAAAAAGAGGCGGGTACGGATCTTCCAAAACGTGAAATTGGCACATCCTTCCAGCCTCTCCAAAGGCTGGGCTGCTGTTACCACGCCTGCTGCTACCATTTTGAGCTTTGGTGATGCTCAATGCTGCCCTTGAGTGGCGGCGCTACCTCTGCTTCTGCTGCTGCTTCTGCCAGAAATCTGTCCGACATGAAATGGACTGTAGAGGCCAGCAGACTGGGAATTTAGAAAAAATGAGCCCACCACTGGAACATTCAGCTAAAAATTTTCAGATCGACCCATTAGACAGGATCATCAACAGGGGATTTTAAGAGATATGCCCTTTTGAAAACAGGGTATGCTTCTTCTCCTACTCCAACTCAGACCAGCCAGCTTGTAAATGGCGTTTCTCCCAAACTTAACAATGGAATGCAAGTAGTTTTACACCAATGGAAAGCTTAGGAAAAATACTTCAATTCACATGTGCTCTTGTTTAAATTTGACAAAGAAATGAGAGAGTTATGGTCATCACAAGATGACAGTCTTACTCAAAGAGAAGAGTGTAGCCCTGGCCGACCTTGTTTTGAGCATAACTCTCAATCCGACTGTTGGATCTTCGCGATCTTGGCCTCGTTAAAAAGCTTGTCTCTTGAAATTGAAGATCCATTGGTCGATTGTCAAATTTGGTGGAGGTTTCACCCTAACTCGTCACTCTCAAAGTGACGGCCTGCGCTGGCTGAAAGTGGTAGAACCTGGCTCTGATAGCAAATGTTGGAACTGGAGGAGAGAGGGAGCCTTGGAGCAGCAAACATGTAGGACTTAGAGGGTATCACTTGTACTGAAGAATGCTTTTTGAATCACTCAAAATGATGGAGTACATATATAGATAGAGCTTGGGCAAATCAGCCCTCTCACAAGCCACACCACTTAGCCATGGAGCCTAAGGCTCACACACTAGTGTCCATTATCTCACACAAGAGAGGAAATCAGCCTAGCAATCAGTCTGACCACTCACACACGACATAGAGAGCTAGAAAATGCTCTCATGGCACACTCCTAGTGGTCACATAACTCACAATCCCATGGAGAGTCGCCATGTGTCCATGGCTAACACACAAGGATCTCACCTCACCTGAAAAGTAAGGAGAGGTACCTTTTTCCTCGTCAGCACACTTTGACAAGGCAACCCAAGAATCTAAGACCTTTTTTTATAACTCCTCCCATGAGGTCTTGACCTTTTGCCTTTTTCTTTCCTCAGGCTAAGGCATGGAGCCATGGCCCATGGTCACCCAGATACCGGCGGTCGATGACCCTGAAAACTTCGAAAATCCATATCTCAAAATCCGACCGTTGGATTGGCCTGAAACTTGGACCGTAGACATTTTTCCACCTGATCTTTCCAATGGTGAAGTTGGATTGATGATCGGAACAGGCATATGGTAGTTTCCTGGAACTTTTTCCTCTGGACCTGAAACTGAGCCGGATGGCTCCTTTCCAACAGGACAATGCCTGGACCGCGTGGGTGAGGACAATGGCTGGACCGCATGGGTGAGGACAATGGCTGGACCGCGTGGGTGAGGACAATGGCTGGACCGCGTGGGTAAGGAAAATGGCTGGATCACGTGGGTGAGGATAATGGTTGGACCGTGTAGGTGAAGACAATGGCTGGACCGCGTGGGTGAGGACAATGGCTGGTCCGCATGGGTGAGGAAAATGGCTGGACCGCATGGGTGAGGACAATGGCTGGACCACGTGGGTGAGGACAATGGCTGGACCGCATGGGTGAAGACAATGGCTGGACCGCGTGGGTGAGGAAAATGGCTGGACCGCCTGGGTGAGGACAATGGCTGGACCGCTTGGATGAGGACAATGGCTGGACTGCGTGGGTGAGGACAATTGCTGGGCCGCGTGGGTGAGGACAATGGCTGGACCGCGTGGGTGAGGACAATGGCTGGACCGCGTGGGTGAGGACAATGGCTGGACCGCGCGGGTGAGGACAATGGCTGGACCGTGTGGGTGAGGACAATGGTTGGACCGCGTAGGTGAAGACAATGGCTGGACCGCGTGGGTGAGGACAATGGCTGGACTGCGTGGGTGAGGACAATTGCTGGGCCGCGTGGGTGAGGACAATGGCTGGACCGCGTGGGTGAGGACAATGGCTGGACCGCGTGGGTGAGGACAATGGCTGGACCGCGCGGGTGAGGACAATGGCTGGATCGTGTGGGTGAGGACAATGGCTGGACCGCGTGGGTGAGGACAATGGTTGGACCGCGTGGGTGAGGACAATGGCTGGAACGCGTGGGTGAGGACAGTGGCTGGACCGCGTGGGTGAGGACCTCACCCACGCGGCATAGGGTGTAAGCCTTTGTGTGGGTGGGTGGATTGTGTGAAGCGTTACTCTGTTTTCTTGGTGACCTTCAGATGTTGCACCCACTCAAGAACTCTATGTCAGTTGATGGTTGTTTCTGTTGGACTAGGCTCGCCATGCTCGACTCTGTCGTTGAGTCGATGGTGATGACATTCGAATCTTGAGCGCACTGACTTGTGCAGCCTCTCTGCCAGTTAACATGTGTTCTGACTTCATTAGCTTCAGATGGCACACGTTGGCATGGACACTATGATTACCTTCCGGAAGTTTTGTTTGAGGGCATGCACGCATGTGCTCAAGAAAACAGGAACTCTTTTTTTCAGAGGGAAAACAGCAACGCCATGATTTGGCTGAGTCCGGAACATGGAAATCCGATAATGAGGTGAAATAATCGCTTTGGGAAATGCAAGCCCATGCTAGACAGAAGCCGAGCTTTGCATGTGAGAGGAAGATTTGGCGAAGTCTGGAACACATACAGTTGATAGCAAGGAAGCGAGTACAATGAGCCCCACAATGGGCTTCTTCTTTTTTGGATGAATATGCGAGAGGCACCTTGTTCGACACCCCTCTTGTCGCGAACTGCCTGCTGCCGAAAGCCATACCTGTATGATGCAATAACACTTCCTCGTTGATCAAAGGGGCCTGTCTTGGGAACACCCTCACATCGGATGTAAGAGTGAAGGGGAAAACGGTCATGTTGACAGCCGTCAGTTTCACGGATGGGGTAACAGTGAGCAAAATTGCCACATGGACTGATTGGTTCTTTTTTTCGGTTTCCGACACTTCTCACCACCGGTGAGATATGTCCAAAAAGTACCAGAGCAGAATACAATGACAATCCAGAAACGTGGCACATGCATCGCGGGCCAATGAGAACGGCTGCACATTGTGCATGATCCGTGTGTCGTATGTTTCGTGCGGTTAAGGTATCCATGGGTACTGTTCGTTGATGCATGTGAAAGGAGCTAAGTCGACTCAAGATTTTGGCTAGCCTCTATTGCAAACACCAACGTCTCCATCAAATAGCAACGCCGGTAATCTCGCCGTTGAAACAGTACATGCGATAATACATACCAACGGTGGCAACTCCTCATAGGTATGCGGCTCGGTACGGGACATAAACCAGTCACAAGAATCCAAAGTAGATAATTTTCATGGTCTAATCTGCGAAAGAGGCACCTACCTTCGTCGTGATTTGGACTCGCCACTTTGTGTCCAGGTGAGGCACAAACAACTTAGCCTGGATATGTTTGCCTTTTTTGGTTTCGTTTTGGCTGTGACAACCTTTCAGGTGTTTCAGCCCTAGCTTGTACCATTACAGTGGAAGCTTACCTGGCTGCACTGATATGACTAGAGGTCACACATGATACGTACCAATGAGCACATAGTCTTTGTTGGTATGTCATTCATGGTGACCTTTGGATTTGTTGCCACGGCTCAAAGGCATGCCAAGACACTCGACAGCTACTTTGATAGCATCAGCACCAGCCGACGTGCCCTAACGTGCTCTTTAGAGTTTTCTGGGTGACTACCTCTCGAGGTCCATTTTCTCAGTGACGCCATCCTTGCTTGTTCATGGTCCAGTTGCGTAGAGTTTCTGATTCTGCACCTGATGCTTCTTTTGGTTTTTCGTTCGGACATCCGAGGAGCCCAAACGCCTTTCGGGATCTCTCCAAGTGTTGTTTTGGAGCTTGTAGATGGGTTAGTCTATTTTCCAGTGGTTGGTTGGACTTGTGCACTTTGTTGCACACACATGGGTGAGACTATACCTAAACTTTTTTCTTTTTGTTGTGCCACTTTACTTCCACGTTTCAAGGCACATACTTGGCGTCTCTCCACCCTTTAGAGCATCGGCTGTCACATTTGTTCTACACAACACACCCTCACACACATCACGTTGCTTAATGGATGTTCTCTATTCCCTCATGGTATCATAGCAATATAGAGATGTGTCCTTTTCCTCCCACCACACAACACGTAGCAGCGGCAGCGGAAGCATCTGAGCTGGGCCAGGCTGGGTAGGGTGGGTCGTAGAGGTCCTTGCAACATACAGGCCTTGAGTTGAGGGCTCACAAACAGTAACACTCTATCTCTCTTCCCTCACGTGACTGTGTGCAATAGAACACTACAGTCAGAATGCAACTGACAATAGTCACAACGGACACGTGTATAGGAAGCAAGAGTCAGAAAATGCAGAAGAAAGAAACCTACGGGATGGAACTCCTTAGCCGAGTCCACCCGTCGGCCGGCGAGTTGGACCTCTCCGGCATTTGCTCGAATTTGCAAGACCACGCACCTCTCATGTCCCACATACCCATAAACGGAGTTCAGGCCTACACTGTGCCCATCTAAACTAACACCAATTAACAAGCAGGACTAAAGTAGGTCACCATGCCTCTGCAGTTCACACACAAACCAAGTATAACACTGGATTGTCTGGAGACAGGATGTGAGCACTCCAGGAGGGCAGCCAGCACGTAACGTGATGGCGGGAGTGCATCCGGTGGCTGGTTACAGCTGCCCGGTAGCTTCCGGACTCGCGTTTACTCCCCCAGTCTTCCATGCCCCCCACCTCATCAGGAGTCTGCAAGGCAATGGACGTGAGTCGGGAGGTAACAGTAAGCACCCGGCACTAGTTTGTACAATATCACTCACAACAGGTATTCCTCCAGCAGAGACAGAGGTAGAATGTTGCTGAATTTCTTTTCAAAAGTTTCCCTCATCGTGGGTGCCTTCTTGGCGACAACGTGAAACAATGGTGTTGGCATCTTAGGCTACCTCCACGACATCTCCAGCTGAAACCGCGATAGTAGCTGCACTCGGCTGCCTTCCTCACATCAGGCACAACTACTCTTTGTAGTACCAACGGAAACAATCATAGCAGCAGATGTGGCGGTGCCTACCCCCTAGCTGCGTAGCATCTTTGTGCAGCAGTCGCAACAGCAGCAACATTAGCCGCATTAGAAGCAGCAGGAACCACACTTGCAGTAACAGCTACTATATCAACTGCAACAATAGACATAGCAAAAAAAGCATCATTTCCAGCTACACTAACAACAGCAACTACAACAGAAAATACAGCAACAGTAGAAACAGCAACAGTAGTAGCGAAGCCACGCTAGCACGGGCGCGGGCACAACAGCTATGCTTGTCGCTGCTTCCCAATAACGATACCCAGGAAGAAGCTTCTTTGCATTTTTCTGTCCTCTCAAGCCCGCCTGTTGATGGGCTCAGGAAAATTCCTCATTGAACAACAAGCTCCTCAATTGACGAGCTCGTCAATCAACAGGTTCGTCGCTCAACCCCCCCCCCTCCCCCTTGTCTTTTTTTTCCACAGCGAGAGTCTAGCGCACCCTCCCTACCCAAAAAAACTAGTGGGAGAGATGAGGTGAGTCTTTTCACACCTCTCAACCCTGGATGAACCAGGGTCTCACCCTGACTTCCAGCTTCTTGTTGGTAGTTTAAAATCTTGCATTGCTTCCCTTTTTTTTTTCTACAACCCTTTTTTTTTTTACTAGCATCCTTTTGTGCACATGGTGGAAGCCCGGGCATTTGAGGATTTTTCCCGTTGCCTTAGGATACAGTGCATCCTCCTTTCACACTCCATCCTCTTTGGTCAAGACCCTCACACATGGGAGTCTGACCTTGTGTGGTGGGAGACCACCAACATCACGTCCTTGATGATTCTGCCATTGGATTGGTCTTCCATGCTAGCCTCTCCGACATTGGTCGTACCCCTCCCCGGGCAACGCTCGTTTCCGCAGCTGTGCTACTCTACTTTATATGGGCCGCCTTCTCCAACCTACACCCCTTCATCGTGGCTCCAGACAGTAGCTCCATCTCTCTTTACGCCACTAGCTCGGTCCTTTGACAACTTGCCGCATGCTCCGGATGCATCTGCTCCAACCTCCATTCCCTTTCCATCCTTGGCCTCCAATTGTCCCCTCAGGTGTGATTTGGGCTTTCAAGTCCCCGGGTCATCGTTGTTCTTTGGATGGAGTCCTTTGGGGCATGTCGAGTGGTAGGGTTGTGTCACATGTCGAGTAGATTGACCATTCGTAGTCGCTCAACCAGTCTTGTCTCCTTAGTCTGACCACTCCTCTAGAGGGAGGGCCGGTTCGGCCCTCCCTCCTCGCTAATGCGAGGGGTGGTTGCGCACCACCCCTCGCGTTAGCAAGGGCTGGCCGGCGGCCAGAAATTCGCTGGCCGTCGGCCAGCTCGCTGCCGGCCGGCTGGACGGCCGGCGGCCGGCCAAGCGACCGGCCGGCCAGCCGCCAGCCGCCGATCGCGGCCTCAGCCGGATCGGCGGCTGAGAGGCCACGAGGGCCTCGAAGACGAGGCCTCGTGGCCTCGTGCCCTTGTCCCCCCTCGCCCTCCTTGCAAATGAGCAAGAGAGGACGAGGGATAGGGGGAGCGAGGGGGAGGTCGAAATAGCTGGCGCGAAATCGCCAGCGTGCCTCGCACGCGACGATTTCGCGCCAGAACGACAAAACGAAACTCGAAGTTCGTTTATGACGAACTTCGACGTAAAACAAAGGGAATAACTCGTGCGAATACACGAGTTCGAGGTAAAAACCCCCAGTTTGGGTCCCAAAACCAGGGGTTTGGTTAAAAACGGAAATGGGCCTCCGGAGACTCGAAATATTCGAGTCTCCCTGCTCCTCAGTCTCGCGAAGGGGGTAAACCCCTGATGCGGACTGAGAACGCCATTCTGCGAACTCCGACGACGACTTCAGAGCAGGAGCTGGAGATCCAACCCGTTACAGTGGTATCAGAGCGAGACGACCCTCGCGACAAAGGGTTCGACGGAAACGACGGCTACGACATAGATAAAACGCCGCCGGCAGCTGCAAGCAGCAGCAGAAACGCCAGAAGGGACTACGGCATCAACACTTGACGGATTGAAGCGCCGTAAAGTGCGTTAGAGAGTTGGAAAAAGCTCTACTTGGTGGAGAGTCTTTTTTCTAGCCTCTCCACACTTCCAGAGGGCGAGGAGGATTTTTGTGGGGCGGGTTGGGGAGTTCCCACCTCTAAAACCACAAAATCCTCCTCATTTTCAAGGCTCCTTCAAACCTCCTTCATCCAAAAATTAGGGCAGCGTCCCTCCCCAAGCTTAGGGGCTCTCATGACCTGAGAGCACTCTAAAAAGAAGGAGGGTGACAACTTGGGGACTTTTGGCGGCTCCCCCAACGCCGCCGGCTCAAGGAGGACGCCGCCAAGGGGCGCAAGACGTGCAAAGAAGACTCAAGAGGAGGCCAAGGAAGACAAGAAGACAAGAAGACAAGAAGAAAAGTAGTTTTTTTGTCCTAGACCTTGTACTTCTCTTCTTGCTCTTTGTCTTAGTTTTGTTAGCGGTACTCACAATCCTTGTTACTCCCTTGTATTTTGATTTTTTGTTTTCCTAGATCCTAGTTGCTACCAAGTGCCGTGAGTCACGGCCTAGGAGGACTAGTTTCTAAACCCACGACCTTGTGCTGACGTGGCGGCCTAGGAAAATAGAAATATAAATTGAAATTGCCTCACCGATCGTGAGAGCAACGGCTTAGGAGGCGATTCCTCCTCGTTGTGGGGTGATCCTCATAACAACCTTCACGTGCTAGTTGCACGAGCGACAAGATGGCAAATGCCGGACCGTCTAGAGCCAACAAGGGCAAGGTAGTGACGCTCTCACCACACGCTCTTGGCGGACTCCAGGTTTTGGGAGCTGCCACCGCGAGCACGGTTGCCAACCCAAAAGCAACCGTACCGCCTAAGGCAACCGTGTCGCCTAAGGCAACCGTGCCGCCGAAGGCAACCGTACTGCCTAAGGCAACCGACGCCAACCTCGGCGACACCGAGAAGCATGCTGAGGCCGCAAAGGTGCTCGACGAGCACGTCGACGCACACATGGGCAATCCCCATGCGACGGACGACGCAATGGAGGAGGATCTTCCGGAGGAAGACCCCGACAAAGAGCACGATGCCGATGATGGCGAAGGCGATGAGGATCGCGACCATCGCCATCGTCGTACGGTGAACTCGAGCCGATTTCTCGAGAAGGGAAAGGCACCCGCCGCATCGCCTGAAGCTGCCGACGGCAGCGAGACGGCCGAGAGCAGCAAGGGCGCCGAAAGCAGTCACACGGGAAGTTCCCGCGAGAACGAGCCGGACGACGACGCCGCAAAGGCAATTCGCGATGGCCGTCGTAGGCTTGCAGAGTTTGCTGCTGAGGCGGCAGGCCCACTGAAGATCACCACCGACGATGGAGACACGGCCCCAATCGGAGGAATGGGGGCGGACCCCCCTTCCTACGATGTGGCCGCGATGGGGCAGGGCAGCGCCCACTCGAGCGTCGTCGCCGACGATAGTCTCCTCCGAAAGGTGGGACTCCTTGGAGGCGTGTACGCGAACCATACCCTCTTGCAGTGGGTAAGGGTGCACGGACAACGCGAGGCCCTGGAGGCTATCACCGATGCTCTGGCGACATCAGAGCTCAAGTTCGCGTTCGCCAACCTGCTGGCCCACGTCGGGCAGAGCATCACGGATCTTGACCGTGATCATCAGCTACAGCGCCTGGCCGCCCACGAGGCAAGCCGCCGATGCAACGACCTCGACAAGGCGTTGCAGAG
>SZWC01005508.1:48093-62708 GCA_023375785.1 Penium margaritaceum
TGGAACCGCACTCTCTCTGATGGTGTTCACACCCTTCTTGTTGATTCTTTCCTCCCTCTCCTGTTTGTATTTTAGGTCATGTCCTAAATGACATTGGTTTGGAACAGAGTTCTCCACAATCCGTTGCATTGTTCCACTTCATTTGAACGATGGTATGGTTGTCGTCCTGAATTTTTCCTCGCTCATGTCTGGACCAGCAGCACATGTGTTTGGATTCGAGAGGACCAATGCGATGGAGAATTGTCTCCTTGAGGTTGTCTCTTCCCTCGCCTTGGTGTCTCCTCTCAGTCCAAGGCATGGTGCTTGTGGGACTTTGAGCATGGTAAGGTTGTTGAGTCTCGCAATGCTCTCTTCTTTGAGAGCACCTTCTCTCGTAAAATTTCTCCTTCTATCCTGTCACTTGTGCCCTTCTCTCATCCAAGGAGTGGTGGAGTCTGTGGAGTACCCTTCAGTGCATGGTTTGGACTTGATGCCACATTTCCCCTGATGATAAGTACACCACGGTAAAGGCCTAGTTGAGTCAGGTGGCACGACATGATTGGCAGCTCCACCAAATGGACATGAACAATTCCATATTACACAAAAATCTAAAGGAAGGGATCTATCTTGTCTAGCCTCTGGGGTTTGAAGATTATACAGACACCTCCAAAAGGCATTGTATTTTGTGAAGCAATTTCCATTTTTTTGGAACCTCGAGATCGCCCCTACCTTCGAGTAATGAGGGTATCACCATAAGAAAGCTGACCCAGATTTGTTTGTGAGTGCCTCCTCTGCAATCTTAGTTGTTATGGTCTATGTGGACAAACTCTTGATCGCATCACCTGAACCTTAGGCTGTCTAGGTTGTGAAGGATCTCCTCTAGTCTGTATATACATAAAGGATCTTGCCCCATCTTATGTCTTCTTGGGAATGGAGATTGAGCGTCATCGCAAGCGTCGTACACTACATGTGGATTAGGCTGGTTATGTCAGGATGCTGCTGGAGCATTTTGCCACAGTCCCCTATGCATCCATGCCTATGATACCAGCTGGGCAGAGGCTCCTAAAATCATCAGACCCTGATCATCTGGAGGAGCCTTTTGATGTCACGATGTACCTCTGAGTCATTGGCTCCTTGACGTTCCTTGGGACCACAGCGCACGCAGATGGTACCTTTCCTGTGACGCCATTCCTCTGTAACCAAGATCACCCTTGCTTTTGCTACATAAATTGCACAGTCACATGTGCGAAGTTACTCCTGCGCTATGCCCATCTCACCTAGGAGAAGAGATGTGTGCATCGTAGCAAGATCGTCCTTGGTGATAATAAGAAGCTCAAACTCAACATCCTCAAGCATCCACAACACCTCACTGAAGGATGTGGAAAAAGCATCTGCCACTTGGAAGAGCATCTTTGCATCCATCTCTGCTGCCCCAAGCTGATTGGCTATAGATGTTGTAAGTACTGGAGGATCATCCCTCCACAGGTCATGATCCTGAGTTTGACTGTCCACCGTAGATCATGGAGGTGTGTCCAACCCTATGCTTGAAGGTAAGAAAAGATGAGAGGAAGATAGGGATGGTGGAGGTGCAAAGTATAAGGATAGAGGTAAGATGTAGAACATCTCATGACTTCCTGGGACGTCTTCAACACTTACTGTCTCAACAGCCCCATCATGTGCGGCACTATCTCAAGCTGCCATATCTTGGACTCAGAGCCAACTAGAATATGGCCACTGCAAATCTCAGCTAGCAGTTCACTTAAATAATTCTGTAGAATGAGCAACCACTCCTGTGTACCCCACAACTCACACAATCTAGTAGAAATAGTCAGTTACATCCCGAGCTAAGGGGGTGATGGTGGATAATGCCATACAGATAGTGGCTACATGGATCTTTTTATCCCTGATGAGGGAACAAATCTCTTCCTCAATGCGACATCTAGAACATGTAGAGCTAAGTACTCCTACCTTATGAAGAGAAGCTATCTCAAACGTAGAAGCAATCCATGTGACCAGTGGACTATCAGAGGCAGATGACGGATCACTAGGCATGGTTATTGTAGCATGGGTAGCTAAAGTTGCTGATGTAGGTGGTGCTATAGATGCTCCAGATGCTACAGTTATTGCACATGGTACCTGCTCTGGTGCCTTGGGATACATGTCTCATTTGGTTTCACATTTTTTAGTGTGCACATCTCCCGTCCATGCATTTTGGTGAAGCGGGATGATGGTGCTTTTCAGGCTGACCACCAATCCCAAGTTTGCAAGCCCACTTTGGGAATCCTCACCGGTGGAGAGGATTCCCACATAACCCTTTAGACTACATGCTCCTTGGTACCTATTGTGTGCGACCTCTGGTCGTAGAAGTACAGCCGGGGTGAAAGCTTGAACTGTAATTATGTAGGCGGGGGTTTAACCACCAATAGGTTGTCTCAGCCAAAAAGGAAGAGTAGAGAAAATCCCCTAAGTAGCGTGCTGTGTGTGAGGGCACGCTGCAAAGAACAAAAAGAGACATTCAGTGCTCTCAAAGGTGGAAATCAAGCAAAGGTGTGCGAGAAAACAAACAGTCAAGTGTGTAGGTATAGTCTCACCCACATGTGTGCAACAAAGTGCACTAGTCCAACCAACCAGTGGAAAGTAGACTAACCTAACTGTTTTCTCTAAAATAAATTAGGAGTGAACCCAGAAAGTGTAGAAGGTCCTTGGATTTCTGGATGTAAAACCAAAAGAAGCACCATGTGAAAGAATAGAAACTCTATGCAACTGAATCATGAACAAACAAGGATTTTGCCACTGAGAAAATGGACCACAGGAGGTGGTCATTGAGAAAACATTGGAGAGCACATGAGAACGTGCTGGCTGGTGCTGAAGCTGTCAAAGTAGCCATTGATAGTCCTGGCATACGGGCAAGCCATGACGACAAGACCAAAGGTCACTCTGACTAACAAACTGTTAAAAAAGTGCCCCTGCCATGGATGCCATTTTCTGTTTCCCTGGTTCGACAACTGGACAGTGTTTGGATGTCTTATCTTATTGCAGATTTTGACTCTTTGGATTTTTTCCTGCGGTTTCAAGCTTTTGGATGCTCGATTTGGTTGAGAATTCAAAAGGTTAGCCCCATCCAAAGTTCGGGTGGTCGGCGGGTGGAATCTGGAACTCCGTCATGGGTGACAAGATAATTCCACCGCGGTGGTCCGATTTCGTCTCCAACGAGCTCCAAATGCACAAGGGGCATGAATGAAGTGACCATGAGGAATTCCTTGACCAGGGTTGACTTCTCCTTAAATTCTGGGCGAGAGAAGACGCTCCGACGGGTCATCGTGGAAGCGCCTCCCGTTGCCTAGCGTGCAAAGCAAGGTGGGCGGCTCCACCAATGGTTACTTCGACGGCCGTAGCAGGGGCTCTACTGCTCTGTTTTGGGCGTGCTTGGATGCTTTGGAAAGCTTAGGTCACAGGCTATAAGAATATTATATACTCTCACCAAATGTACAAACCATTAACGGTCCTCAGCCTTTTTCAGCTTTCGCAACCTGCATTCTGCCAGAATTCTGCTCCCTTGGTGTTGTGACGACCCAAAGCACACACCCCCCCTTGGAATTATCTTTGCACTAAGCAGCCATGCTGGGTCAGAGCACGCCCGGAAACCTTTCCTGACACAAACCAACACTCCCCCATGACCCGCAGACAACAGTCACCAAAAGCAAGGGTCACATAACCATGGTAACGGCAATGCAAAGCAAAGGGCATCGTACAGGGCCACACCAGATTTGCACACAAAGAAAGGAACTGGCAAGACCAGGGTACAAATCACATGGGAATAGAAGCATGTGCAAGAAGTCCAACATTGCACACCACAAACTTGAACTTTCTATCGCATAGTGGATTTGCGAGGGTGTCTATGTGCTGCTTCCGCGTGTTTACACCCACGACAGAGACATTGCTACATGGGATGTGCTCATGTACAAAGTGATACTCTATGTTGTGGTACTTTGTGCGCATATGGCACTGTTGGCTCTAGTGGGTGCAAAGGCACCCTCAAGGATGCCTAGCTCTCACTAAAGTGCACTACCAGTGTTTGGGCGGCCAATGGACACCAATGATGAAGAGTGTGGAGCACAAGGATCACGGGCAAGAGTGGGCAGAACACGTCGCATTCAGTAGATCTGAATCGAAACACGTTTTTCTTACTCAGCATAGTGAGATTACATCAGATCCTTATAGCCTGTGATATAAGCTTTCCAACGCATCCAAGCACGCCCAAAACGGAGCAGTAGAGCCCCTGCTACAGCCGTCGAAGTAACCCTTGGTGGAGCCGCCCACCTAGCCTTGCACTCTAGGCAACGGGAGGCGCTTCGACGATGACCCGTCGAAGCACTTTTCCTCACCTAGAAGTCAAGGAGAAGTTCATCCTCGTCAAGGAGGTCCTTGTGGTTACCTCATTCATGCCCCTGGTCCATTTGGAGGCCATTAGGAATGAACTCGGATCCCTGGCGGTGGAATATCCCGTCACCCATGGCGGATACCAGATTCCACCCACCCAACACCCGATTTTCGGGCTCGGCTAACTTTCTGAATACTCACTCAAATCGAGCGATTCAAAGCTCGATCCTGCATGGAAAAATCCAAGATATCCAAATCTAAAGTCAGATCAGGTGTGTTGAAACATTATGCACCTTGTCCACCACCTAGCTGGCTAGCTACACGTACAGACAAGGCATGCTCTGCTCTATCGAGTATGTCCCCTCGGTCTGTTCTAAGATGGGCCAGGAATGCACTGCCCATAATGGGTATGTGGCCTGTGGCTCATCGTAGGAACCATACCTTTTTGGCTTGGTTGATTAGGCACCGGAGTCTCAAACGAGAGGTCATAGGTTCAAACCCCACAACGGCCGCAATTTTCTTTGTGGCCAAAACTGGGACAGGAAGCTTCTAGGAAGCTTACTAGAGCCTCCCTTGAGGATGACACTTGGCCGTCTAAGGACGCACCAAGTAGGACTGTAGGTTGAGGTTGGCTGCAGTGGAGCCACTACAAGCACAAGCTTTAGCAAAGCTCTGTAAGTATAAAAGCCTGTACCTTGTATGCATCCATTTACAGTTCTTGCCTTTGAGACTCCTCACAGAGTGTCCAACCAAAGGTAGATACTAAAGACCAACATGCGGACTTCGTGAGGTTGCAAACCAAACGAACCTAAAGTGTGGATCCCTCGTTCGAGGGTGATATGTTATCTTGGTTGCAATACCAAGAGCGGTTGGCAGCCTCCCATGTCGGGACCCGTTTTCTAGACTGTTGCTATCCGGCGCATTGACAAAGGGTTATGGGCCCACACTTCTGGTTCTAAGGCACGCTTCCAAGACCGACTAGCATGTGGTCTTGCAGGGTGCACAGGTACAACAGGGACACGACCATCGGACGGCTCCATCTGCTCCATCGGCTCCATCGGCTTCTTCAGGTAGGGTGCGCGCACCTGGCGGACTAGGGGACGAGGAACAGCTCTGTCCATGTTGGACACGACCCTCGAGCCCCAACGGGATTAAGCTCTACCCCTTTCTAGAAGGTGGTACGACCCCGAGTCCGTTCTCTCACGATGGCACCATCGTCTTAGGCGATCATCGGCGGGAGGGGTATGCAACGGAATCAACTGCACCTTTTGACAATGGTCGCAGTCAGCAACATCATCGGCCTCAACGAAGCAGAGTAGCAGCGAAGCAGAGAAAACGAGCAACCGCAAGAAATGACGGACCCGACTCCAGCCCACCTTGAGGCGGGTATGTCCAAATTCACGGGGACAGGTTTTCCCTTGTGGAAATGGCAGTTTGAGATTGTCATGAACGTGCGTGGCTACCTCGACATCCTAAAAGGGACCGAGATAGCACCAGCCGATGCGACCATGACCACGCATGCGGCTGACCTTGCAGCATGGACGATGAAAAACAACATGGCTCTCGCCATTCTTGTGACGTCCATCAATGAGACTCAACACTCCCACATCACAGGATGCACATTAGCTGCTGAGGCCTACGCAAAACTCGCACGTGTGCATCAATCGAACGCCCTAGCAAGCCGACTCTTCATCTTCCAAAGGTTGATATCGATGAGGGTGATCGAAGGAGAATCGATACCCATATTTTTGCAGTCGTTTGACAACGTACTGCAAGAGGTCCATCAAATGGAATGGAATCTCGACTCCAACATGCGTGCCATGATCCTTCTAATGGCGCTGCCGGAAAGCTGGGGGTCTTTGATCACCGTATTTGGCAGTTGGAAGGAGGCGGATCTGACGTATGAGGCTGTCGCCGAACACGTCCGCAACGAGTCCATGCGACGTAGTGGCAGTGAGGAAAAATTTTCAGCCTATGCATCTTGCTTCGGTGGACAAGCTCTTGCTCTAGTCTAGGCAACAGCGGAAGCAGTGGCACTGGAGGGGAAGGCAATGGTGGCGGGAAGAGTTCCAAGAAGCCCAACAACTGTCACAACTGTGGCAAGGCTGGGCATTGGGCTAGGGACTGCCGTAGTCCCAAGAAAGAAGGCGGGAACAAAGGTAGAAAGGAGAAGAAGGAGCTCACCAACATGATGGCTAGGGGGCTGCCCATGAAGGGCGCAGCGATCCTTAGGCCCGGGGCATTTTCCCTTGACTCAGGCACCAACCACCACTCATCAAAAGAGAAGGGTGGATTTGTCTCCATGGCCAAATCGATCATTCACATCAAGTGTGCAAACGGCGGCGTCGTCCAAGCCATGGGCGAAGGGGACAAGGTGATCACGTTCAACGTGAATGGTGCGGAGAAGGCAGTCAACCTTCAAAAGGTGGTGCACATGCCCTCCTTCGCAGCCAACTTGCTGTCCGTCTCACAAATCACCGACAACAACATGACAGTGGTGTTTACCAACAAGGAAGCGGTGTCCCTTAAAAATGAGGACATCCAGATTTTGTATACCAAAGATGATCTCATGCTTCAAGTTCCAAGAGTCGACGGCCTCTACGTGCTTCAAACCAATATCACCAAGGCGTCGGATGAGGGACTCGTATGCGCCACCAAGACAGTGGCACCGGAGCCAAAGGATGCACGACTGGCGATCGCTGCGGCCGCCACATCAACCAAGGACACTGACAATGAGCTGTGACACTGGCGATTTGGCCATGTGGCCAACAGCACGCTGTAGAAGATGCAGGAGTAAGAGGTAGTCCACAGAATGGAAGGGTGTACCATGAAGCATGGCGGAGGGTGTGCATTGTGTGAACCATACCTCCAAGCGAAGGCAAAGAAGAAGTCGTTTGGGAGAGGAGGTCAATGAGCGGAGCACGTCTTGGAACTGATACACAGTGACGTGTGTGGACCCTTCCGCACACCGTCTAATGGAGAAAGCAAGTACTTCCTGACCTTCATTGATGACCACAGTCGCAAGTTGTGGATCTACTTCCTCAAAACAAAGGGAGAGGTCAAGGAAAAGCTCCTCAAGTTCGTCGCCATGGTGGAGCGGCAACGTCCAAGAAGGTGAAGACGCTCCAAAGTGACAACGCGGGTGAGTACGAGGCATGCAAGCCTTCGCTCAAGCATCATGGCATCCGCCATGAGCAAACCACCCTATACAACCCCCAAAGCAACGACGTTGCCGAGAGGATGAACCAGACCCTACTTGGCATGGTGTGAAGCATGCTCTTCNCACTACCCACACACCTTAGAAGCCAGGCCTAGGACTATATGTACCAGGCTCATTCCTCATTCTAATTACACAATCTGGCCTTAGATGCTCCTCACAGAGTTGTCCAACGAAGGAACAGTATAAAGAAGACATTGGTTGGTCTAAGCCCCAGGAGTTAGTCTTTGACTAGCACCTCGC
This sequence comes from Penium margaritaceum, assembly GCA_023375785.1. Lineage (NCBI taxonomy): Eukaryota > Viridiplantae > Streptophyta > Zygnematophyceae > Desmidiales > Peniaceae > Penium > Penium margaritaceum. The sequence continues at coordinate 55,913 of SZWC01005508.1, forward strand.
GCGAAAGTGACCAAGTGTTAAGTGGACACAGTTGCTAGCAAGTGATTGCCTAGGAACTGCTCAGTGTGGAACTGTGATCCTGAGGGTGATATCTTCTCCTAGCTGAGATGCTAGGAGCGGACCGCAGGTGCTATTCTGTCAGCCCTGTTTTCTATTCCGTTCGCCTCAGGCCGGTTGACAAAGGGTTATGGGCCCACACTGACCATTTGTAAGGCACGCTTCGCTCAACTCTGGTACGCTCTCTCCAGGTACGCACGCCGGCTCCATCAGCTCCATCAGCTCCATCAGCTTCATCAACTTCAACGGTTTGGTCTGCACTCAGCACACAGGGACCAAGGGCAAGCTCTTCCCTTGGTGGCACGACCCTTGTGTCCCAACCAGGACAAGCTCTGCCCTTGGTGGCAAGACCCTGGGTGTGTTGGTGTAGATATCTTCTCTGTCTGCAGGTGAACATTGGCAGGAGGGGTAAGCAACAAATCTGCATCCTAAAACCGGTAGCAGACATCAGCTAACATCAGCCTACATCGGCCTCAACACAACAGAGACGTGGGAAGCGGAACAAAAATGATCAACCAATCAGGAGGAGTGGGGACTGCCGCAGGGCAGTCCTCAAACTCAATAGTGGCTACCACAGGGCAGACCACTGGAGCAAATGTGAGTGCTACGTCACTGCCGCAAGGTCTTGGACCCTTGGGAGGAATCCCCATTTTCGAGGGGATTGACTTCCCCCTTTGGAGATGGCAGTTCGAGCTGGCGATGAAAGTGCGCGGCTTCATCAAACTACTGAAGGGAGAGGAGCAGGTTCCCGCGGAAGGCACATCCGAGCATGAGGCATGGATGGATCAAAATGATATTGTCATGTCATTCCTCAGCAACGCGATTGCCAAGAAGTATGTTCCCATCATTGCCGGGTACACGCTGGCTTTCAAAGCTTACGACAAGCTCAAGCGCGTGCACCAATCCACCTCCCTCACGAACAGATTATTCATCCTACAACGGCTGATCAGCATGCGGGTGAATGAGGGTGAATCAATCCCCGATTTCCTACAAGAGTTTGAAGGACTCCTTGGTGAGGCTCGCCAAATGATCTCAGACCTTGAAGAGAACATGAAAGCCATGATTCTCCTCATGGCGCTACTGGAGAGCTGGAGCCCGATGATCACCGTCATGGGCGGCTGGAAGGAGGACGACCTGACGTACACGGCAGTGTCTGAGTACGTGCGAAATGAGACCATGCGCCGCAGCGGAAGTGAGGCTAACTTCTCAGCCTATGCCGCACGCTACAGTGGCCGCGGGAGCAAAGGGTCAGCCTCTGGTCAGAAAGGCGGCAGCGGAAGCGGTGGTGGCGGAGGCAACAATGGCGGCAAGACTACCAAGCGACAGGGTAACTGCCGCAACTGTGGCAAACCTGGGCACTGGGCAAGAGAGTGCAGGTCGCCAAAGAAGGAAGAAGGCAGAAGCGGTGGGAAAAAAGGCAGCAAAAAGAGTGGCAAAGAATCTACCAACATGATGGCACAGAGCACGCCTCCAGAAAAAGGAGCGGCGCTGCTCAGGCCAGGAGCTTTTGGGCTTGACTACGGCACCGATCATCACTCCAGAAACGACCAGGCTGGATTTGTCTCCATCGGCCCCACCGATCAGTGGTTCAGATGCTGAAACGGTAGCGTCGTGAACGCAAAGGGCATGGGCGACAAGCTGGTGCGCATCAGCCTCAATGGTGCGGAGAAGGATCTACGGCTATGTGACGTGGTCTACATGCCCTCCTTTGCGGCAAACCTTCTGTCCGTGTCAAAAATAATGGACAACGACATGACGGTTGTGTTCACGCAGAAGAAGGCGGTCATCGCAAGGAACGAGGACATCAAGGTCCTCTATGCCAACAAAGATCTCGTGGCACAAGCTCCACGGGTTGACGGAATCTACGTACTACAGACAACGGCAGCAAAGAGCTCGGAAAATGAGGGCCATGCGGGAGCAACGGAGGTAGTGGTCTCGACACCCACGCAGGAGAGCACACCAACGAAAACTGAAAAAGCATCCTCTACCACAAAAGACGAAGACGCTGATCTGTGGCATAGACGCTTTGGGCATGTGGCAAACAGCACGCTCCAAGTCATCCAGCAACAACAGCTGGTCCGTGGCATGGATGGTTGCAAGAAGGATGCGGTTGGGTGTGGCAGCCTGTGTGAACCTTACCTCCAAGGCAAGACCAGGCGAACGCGCTTTGAGCGCAATGGTCGCCGCGCAGAATCAGCCCTTGACCTCATTCACACCGACGTGTGCGGACCCTTTCGCACGGCGTCAAATGGTGGTAGCAAGTATTTTCTGACCTTCATAGACGACCACAGCCGCAAGGTGTGGATCTTCTTCCTCAAAGCAAAGGGAGAGGTCAGAGAAAAGTTGCAGGAGTTTGTTGCCATGGTGGAGCGGCAGACCGGAAAGAAAGTCAAAGCAATGCGAAGCGACAACGGTGGAGAGTACGAGGCATGCAAGGGCAGGTTGAGGCAACATGGGATCAGCCACCAGCCCACAACGCCTTACACGTCGCAGAGCAATGGTGTTGCCGAATGGATGAATCAGACCATCCTCGGCATGGTGCGTAGCATGCTCTTTGATGCAAAGCTTCCACCGCGGTTCTGGGCGGAAGCGGCAAGAACGACATGCTATCTCGTCAACCTGATTCCTGCGGCTGCTCTGGGCAGATGCGGAAAGAAGAAGGGAAAGCAACAGATGACGCCACAAGAAGTTTGGTCAGGGAAGAAGCCGCATGCATCACACCTGAAAGAATTCGGTTGCACCGCATGGGCAAAGGACCAGGCGGGTGAGGGTGCCGGCAAGCTGGATGCAAGAGCGCGAAAGTGCGTTATGGTGGGCTATGAGACGGCCCACAAGACCTACCGCCTGTGGGACCTGGCAGGAAGAAGAATCCTCACCAGCCGGGACGTAACCTTTGACAAAAGGAAACCAGGCAAGAAAGAGATGCTTGATCCCACGCAAGCTCCAAAACAGGGAGAGTGGTTGGTGCTGCCGGAGTCAGGAGATCAAGCTCCCGAAAACTGGCAAGTGGTGCCAGTACAGCAGGCCGTGAAGAACAGTGGTATGGCAGGAAGAGCGGTTGCGCAGGCTGACGCAGCGGCGAGCTCCAACACAGAGTCGGAGACGTCCGAGGCCTCTGAAAACAGCTCGGAGGCCAGTGGCTCTTCAAAAGAAGAAAACTTAACTTCAGGGCAGCCTGTACCACAGGAGCAACAGCATTGCGCAGATCCACCAGCAATGCAACGTCGCGGCACACGACAAAGAAAACAAACTCCAAAGTACGACGCTAACATCGGAAGCTGCACTGGACTGAGCTGGTCCTGTTTGGCTCAGGGAGAGCGGCTCACTGTGGCTGAGGCATTGGCAAGGCCCGATGCGACCAAGTGGAAGGAGGCAGTGGACAACGAGCTCGCGTCCATCGAAGAAAATGGCACATGGGTGCTGGTGGACAGACCCGCTAACGCTCACGTGGTGGGCTCAAAGTGGGTACTCAGGTTGAAGCGGAAGCAAGATGATAGCATCGGCAAGTACAAGGCAAGGGTCGTGGCGAAAGGATTCTCACAGCGCGCAGGGTCCGAGTACGATGAGAACTTTGCACCGGTTGTCACGTTTGCCTCAATCAGGTCCCTGCTTGCCGTCCCTGCCACCAAAGACCTTGAGATCCACCAAATGGATGTGAAGACAGCTTTCCTTTATGGGAAGCTCGACAAGGAGGTGCTAATGGAGGTGCTGGAAGGTGTCAAAGCACCCGAGGGTAAGGTGTGCAAGCTGGTGAAGGCGTTGTATGGGCTGAAACAGGCCCCAGGGATCTGGTACAAGGAGATGGACAGCTTCATGGCTGATATCTCCTTTGCACATTGCAGGAATGACCCCAGCGTCTATGTGCGGGAGGACAAACGTGGTTTGCTGCTTGTGGCATTGTACGTGGACGATCTCATCATGTATTCTTCCTCGCAGGAGGCCCTTGCGGACCTCAAGAAAAATCTGGCCAGCAGGTTTAAGATGAAGGACATGGGACCTCTCGAGTACTACCTCAGGATTGCTGTTCACCGCAACCGCAAAGTAGGCACCATCGAGCTCAACCAGACCAAGTACATCATGGACGTCTTGAAGCGCTACAACATGGAGGACTGCAAACCCGTCAGCACCCCCATGCCCTCCGACTGCAAGCTCTCCTCCTCCATGTCACCAAGCAACGAGGCAGACCGGCGAGAGATGCAAACCATTCCGTACCAGTCCGCCGTTGGGAGCCTCATGTACGCGATGGTAGGAACGCGACCTGATATTGCTTATGCGGTGGGTCAGGTGAGCAGGTTTGTGGCCAACCCTGGGCCAGAACATTGGCAAGTTGTGAAGCAATTTTTTCGCTACCTAAAAATGACTCGGCACGTCGGACTTCGGTTTGGAGGTCTAGAAGGATCAGACTTGCTGCGAATGACATGCTACAGTGACGCGGACTGCGAAGGACGGATTAATGACAGGAATTCCACCTCAGGGTTTGTCTGTCTTCTCAACGGTGGTGCGTTCTTGTGGGCAAGCAGGAAGCAAGAATGCGTCTCTCTTTCTACTGCTAAGGCGGAGTACATTGCACTGTCCGAAGTGTGCAAGGAAACGCAGTGGCTTCGCAGTTTGCTTGATGAGATCAAGGCACCACAAGAGGAAGCAACGGTCATCCGCATCGACAACCAAAGTGCCATCGCTATGGCAGAGGACGACATGATCTCCCGGCGTACAAAGCACATTGATATTCGGTACCACTACTCACGTGACCTTATTGCCAAGGGTGTCGTGGAACTGGAGCACGTTGCAACCAAGACAATGCTTGCGGACTTCTTGACAAAGCCGCTAGACAGCGACTTGCATGTTGCAGGTGCTCGAGGAGTCGGCATGGTGGATGCAAGAGATGAGAACTAAAGACCAAGAAAGTTGACGTGCACAAACACAACCTAGAGCTACAGGCTCGTGCCGAAGAAAACTACCACAGCAGGTGGCCTAAGGTGCAAGGGAGAGATTGTTGTTCTTCTATGCCCCATGGCCACTGCTATGGCTTGACGGACAGGTTGGGCATGCACTGCTCCCTTGGAGTAAGTCCCCCAAACCTTGTTTGTGGTGCAAGTCCAAGCGAGACACCAAAAGTTTAGCACAACGGATAGCATGTTGGACTTGGGAACAACAGGTCCTGCGATCGAGTCTTGATGTGCGCAGAAGGGTTTTTTACCTTTCCAGCACAGGGGAAGTTTCTTAGACATTTCTCCATGCATGAGGAGAGTGCGCCACTTGGCGGTCAGTGGATACGCCAATTGGGGGACTGGTGAGGTGGTGTGGAGTGACCACCCCAAAAGTACCACTACCCACACACCTTAGAAGCCAGGCCTAGGACTATATGTACCAGGCTCATTCCTCATTCTAATTACACAATCTGGCCTTAGATGCTCCTCACAGAGTTGTCCAACTAAGGAACAGTATAAAGAAGACACTGGTTGGTCTAAGCCCCAGGAGTTAATCTTTGACTAGCACCTCTCGCGAAAGTGACCAAGTGTTAAGTGGACACAGTTGCTAGCAAGTGATTGCCTAGGAACTGCTCAGTGTGGAACCGTGATCCTGAGAGTGATATCTTCTCCTAGCTGAGATGCTAGGAGCGGACGGCAGGTACTATTGTGTCGGCCTTGTTTTCTAGTCCGTTCGCCTCAGGCCAGTTGACAACGTCACACAAAGCCTATCGGCTTTGGGACCAGGCAACGGGCAAGCTCGTGAGGAGCCGCGACGTTGTGTTCGACGAACGCACCCTTGGAAAGGGAGAGCTGATGTACCCGACCCTCACTCCCAAAGTGAGAGAGTGGATAGTGTTGCTTGAGTCGAGAGACCAAGCACCTGACAACTGGCTTGCTTTGCCAGCAGGTGGTGGGAATGGGAGAGCAGCTCTGGAGGATGACGCAGCATCTGACATGGAAGCGGATACCGAGGCGTCCGGGGTTTCCGATTCTGACTTGGAGTCTGACGACTCTTCTAATGACGACGACGACGACAAACCACCACCTGTGGAAGCACCAGCACCAAAGAAAGTAGCCGCACCACTACCCCGGCGCAGTTTGCGACCAGAGAGAGCACCTTTGCGGTATGAGGATGATTGGACCGGCCTTAGCTGGTCGTGCATGGCTCAGGGAGAGCCATCCACAGTGGCGGAGGTGATGAATGGCCCACATGCGGCCAAGTGGAAGGAGGCAGTGGATAGCGAGCTCGCGTCCATTGCCGAGAACGGCACGTGGGTGCTGGTGGATAGACCCGACTGTTAAAAAGTGCCCCTGCCATGGTTGCCGTTTGCCGTTTTCCTGATCCGACCACTAGAGAGTGGTTGGATGTCCAATCTGATTGCAGATTTGGACTCCTTGGATTTTGCCATGCGATTTCGAGCTTTCAGTTGCTCGATTTGGTTGAGAATTCAGAAAGTTAGCCCTACCCAAAGTTTGGGTGGTGAGGCGGGTGGAATTTGGTACCCGTCCGGGGTGACGGGATACTCCACCGCCGGTGGTCCGTGTTCAGCTCCAACTGTCTCCATAGACCCCAAGGCCTTAGAGGAAGCAACCAGGGAGGTTCCCTGGACCAGGTCGAGCCGCCCTTTGACTTGTCAATCAAAGAAAGGCGCTTCGAGCCGTCGTCGGCTCGTGTCAGAGACGACTCACGTCGGCGGCAGCCAAAGGCGGCTCCACCAAGGGTTGCTTGGATGGGCGTAGCAGGGGCTATACTGCTCCGTTTTGGGCGT
>SZWC01005508.1:66204-80135 GCA_023375785.1 Penium margaritaceum
ACTCGGCCGGACTTGGCCTACGCGGTGGGTCAGGTGAGCAGGTATGTGGCCAACCCTGGGCCACTACACTGGCAGGCGGCGAAGCGCATCCTCCGGTACTTGCAGGCAACGCGACATGCGCGCCTGAAGTACGATGGAAAGGGGAGGTTAGACCCCTTGCGGCTGGTCTGCTACACTGACGCGGACTACGCCGGTGATGTGGACAAGAGGAAGTCCACTTCTGGCTATGTGTTCTTCCTCGCAGCTGCAGCGGTCTCGTGGTGCAGCAGGAAGCAGGACTGCGTTGCCACCTCCACAGTGGAGGCGGAGTACGTCGCTCTGGCCGAGGCGGTCAAGGAAGCGGTGTGGCTCCGCAGATTGCTGGGGGAGCTGGGCGTGCCGCAGTAGGAGCCTACGGTGGTTCAGGAGGACAACACCGGCTCCATCTCGTTGACCAACAACCCGACGCACCACAGGAGGACAAAGCACATCGACGTGCGCTACCACTACGCGCGCGACATGGTGGAGAAGGGACAGGTTGTGCTGCAGCATTGCAGCACAAAGCACATGCTCGCAGATTGCTTAACCAAGGCGCAGCCCCAGGATCGGCATGTCATCAGCCTTGCAGGGCTTGGGTTGACAAGCTGTGAAGGGCTTGAAGGCGCAGGAGCGGACGAGTAAAGAGTGAGCATGAGGCATCCGGCATGGAAGGTGCACGGGGGAGATTGTTAAAAAGTGCCCCTGCCATGGTTGCCGTTTGCCGTTTTCCTGGTCCGACCACTAGAGAGTGGTTGGATGTCCAATCTGACTGCAGATTTGGATTCCTTGGATTTTTCCATGCGATTTCGAGCTTTCAGTTGCTCGATTTGGTTGAGAATTCAGAAAGTTAGCCCTACCCAAAGTTTGGGTGGTGAGGCGGGTGGAATCTGGTACCCGTCCAGGGTGACGGGATACTCCACCGCCGGTGGTCCGTGTTCAGCTCCAACTGTCTCCATAGACCCCAAGGCCTTAGAGGAAGCAACCAGGGAGGTCCCCTGGACCAGGTCGAGCCGCCCTTTGACTTGTCAATCAAAGAAAGGCGCTTCGAGCCGTCGTCGGCTCGTGTCGGAGACGACTCACGTCGGCGGCAGCCAAAGGCGGCTCCACCAAGGGTTGCTTGGATGGGCGTAGCAGGGGCTATACTGCTCCGTTTTGGGCGTGCTTGGATGCGTTGGAAATCTCAGATCACAGGCTATAAGAATCTGATGTAATCTCACCAAAAGAACTAACCATTAATGATTCGCAGCCCTTCTCAGTTTCCGCAATCTGTATTCTGCCAGAATTCTGCACCTGGTGTTGTGGCGACCCAAAGCACACACCTCCCTTGGAAGTCTCTTTGCACTAAGAAGCCGTGTACACTCAGGCAGTTCAGGGCACGCCAGGACAGCATTCCTGATACCGACAAGGCCCACGTGGTGGGATCCAAGTGGGTCCTCCGAGTGAAGAAGAAACAAGACGGTAGCATCGACAAGTTCAAGGCAAGGGTAGTGGCTAAGGGATTCTCTCAACGCCCGGGCGTCGAGTACGATGAGACGTTTGCGCCCGTCGTGACCTTTGCCTCCATCCACTCTCTCCTTGGCATTGCAGCCACAAAGAACTTGGAGATACACCAGATGGACGTCGGGACAGCTTTCCTTTATGGGAAGCTTGACAAGGAAGTGCTGATGGAGGTGCCCGAAGGAGTCGAACCTCCCAAGGGCAAGGTGTGCAAGTTGGTGAAAGCGCTCTACGGGCTGAAACAACCCCCAAGGATGTGGTACAATGAGATGGACTGTTTCATGACCGGCCTCTCCTTCGCACATTGCTAGAATGACCCGAGCATGTACGTGCACGATGATGGGAGAGGGTTGATGCTAGTTGCGCTGTACGTGGATGATCTGATCATCTACTCGTCTTCGGTCGAGCTGCTGGATGAGCTGAAGTCTGACCTCAGCAAAAGGTTCAAGATGAAGGACATGGGTCCTCTCAAGTACTACCTCGGGATTGCCATCCACCGCAATTGAGTAGCAGGCACCATCGAACTCAACCAAACCAAATACATTGGTGAGGTACTAAAGCCCTATCACATGGAAGACTGCAAACCTGTCAGCACCCCAATGACGACCGATACAAAGTTGAAGGCCTCCATGTCGCCAAGTAATGAAGCCGAACAAAGGGAGATGCAAGACATCCCCTACCAGTTAACCGTGGGTAGCATCATGTACGCCATGGTAGGGACTCGTCCGGACATCTGCTATGCTGTGGGACAAGTGAGCAGATTTGTGGCCAATCCTGGGCCACAACATTGGCAGGCAGTCAAGCGCATCTTGTGCTACCTGCAGAAGACACGTCACATGGGCCTCGTCCTTAGAGGCCAAGAAGGAATGGATCCCCTTCGCTTGAAGTGCTACATCGACGCTGACTGGGGAGGAAATCTCAACGATAGGAAATCTACCTCTGGATACGTGTGCATCTTGAATGGCGCTGCCATCTCATGGGCCAGCAGGAAGCAGGATTGTGTTTCCGTGTCCACGGCTGAGGCAGAGTACGTTGCTATGCCTGAGGTGTGCAAGGAGACTCAATGGCTGCACAAGCTGCTTGGCGAAATGACAGTGCCACAGAAGGATTCCACGGTCGTACACATGAACAACATGAGCGCCATCTCGATGGCTGAAGACGAGATCATCTCCCGGTGAACAAAGCACATCGACATGCGTTACCACTACTCACGTGACCTGGTCATGAAGAACGTGGTGGACTTACAGCACTGCCGAACAAAGAGCATGCTTGCTGACTGCATGACCAAGCCGCTGGAGAGCGACTTGCACTATGTAAGCATTCGTGGATTCGGCATGAGGAGTGCGGCAGAAGAAGGGTGAGCCCCAAGGTATTGATGGAGCCCAGTAAGCGACAGATGGACAGAGGTGCAAGGGAGAGATTTGTTGAGATAGTATGCACCTTTTCCACTGCCTAGCTGGCAAGCTACACATACAGACAAGGCATGCACGACTCTATGGAGTATGTCCCCTTGGTCTGTTCTAAGATGGGCCAGGAATGCACTGCCCATAATGGGTATGTCCCCTGTGGCTCATCATTGGAACCATACCTTTTTGGCTTGGTTGATTAGGCACCGGAGTCTCAAACAAGAGGTCGCAGATTCAAACCCCGCAACGGCCGCAATTTTCTTTGTGGCCAAACCTGGGACAGGAAGCTTCTAGGAAGCTTACTAGAGCCTGTCTTGAGGATGACACTTGGCGGTCTAAGGAGGCGCCAAGTAGGACTGTAGGTTGAGGTTGGCTCCAGTGGAGCCTCTACAAGCACAAGCTTTAGCAAAGCTCTGTAAGTATAAAAGCCTGTACCTTGCATACATCCATTTACAGTTCTTGCCTTTGAGACTCCTCATAGAGTGTCCAACCAAAGGTAGACACTAAAGACCAACATGCGGACTTCGTGAGGTTGCAAACCAAACAAACCTAAAGTGTGGATCCCTCGTTCGAGGGTGATATGTTATCTTGGTTGCAATACCAAGAGCGGTTGGCGGCCTCCCATGTCGGGACCGATTTTCTAGACCGTTGCTATCTGGCGCATTGACAAGGTGTTCGACCACTCCCCAGTGGTCGAACCAGGGAGTACGATCAACGGCACTCATGGCAAGGGGCACACCGTGTCAACAATCTCCCCCTTGCACCGCAGCCTTGATGCCCTGTCCTTGGAACCTGTAGCATTTTCAAACCTCACAGCGTAGTCCGAGCTCTATGCAGCTCGCGTCGTGCCTATCCTTGGGCTGTGCCTTGGTCATGGCATCGGTGAGCATGTGCTTAGTGCCACAATTCACAATAGCCGCATCTCCCTTCGCCACCAAGTCCCGCGCGTAGTGATGCCCGATCTCGATGTGCTTGGTCCTCCTGTGCAGCACCGGGTTCTAGGTCAGGCTGATGGCACTCATGTTGTCAACGTTTAGCACCGTCAGCTTCCTTTGTGGCACGCCGATCTCCTTTAACAGCCAACGCAGCCAAACCGCCTCCTTTGCGGCTTCGGCGAGGATGAGGTCATCCACGTAGAGGACCACGATCTGGTACAACCCCGGCTGCTTTTGCACATACACGCTGTGATCCACCTCACAGCGCTTGAAGCCAAGCTCGGCCATGAAGCCGTCCATTTTCAGGTACCAAATGAGTGGCGCTTGCTTGAGCCTGTAGAGCACCTTGCGAAGCCGGCACACCTTCCCCGGCGGCGCGTCCACCCCTTCTGGCACCTCCATGTAGACCTCCTTGTCCAGGTCGCCATTGAGGAATACGGTTTTTACATCTATTTGGTGGACTTCGTAGTCGCGCGCCACCGCCATCAAGAGGATGGAGCAAATGGAGGCGAACTTTGCCACCGACGCGAAGGTTTCATCGTAGTGTTCACCTTTTCGTTGGGCGTACCCCTTCGCGACCAGCCGCGCCTTGTACCGCTCCATCTTCCCCTCCTTGATGAGCTTCTTCTTGAAGATCCACTTGGAGCCGATGATTTTTGCACCCTCCCGCCTATCAATCAGCTGCCAAGTACCGTTCTCTTCGTGGGAGAAGAGCTCAGACTTTATGTCTCCCTCCCACTCAGCCCCATCCTTCTACTGCAACGCCTCCTTGACGGTCTCGGGCTCCTCTTGCGCAAAGAATGCTCGAGCAAACCCAGTCCAGGTGCCCTGCGCGGCATCGTACCGTTTTTCCGTCCTCCTTGCGCGTCCGCTTCTCCGGGGCTGCTACTGTTGAGGCTGCTGCTACTGCTGCCGCTGCTGCTGCTGTTGCTGCTGCCCTCTCGTGGCGCCACTTGCACCGCTGGCCTGCTCCCCCTCTCTCAGGGACCATGGAGATGCGGGCTCATTCCCCGCCTCCTCGTTCAGCTCCACTGCTTCCGGCGCTTCGGACTCATCGTCCGACTCGGCTGAATGCAAATCAGCCGCTCCAACATCGCCCGGATGGTTCTCGCCGACTGGAGCCGATGGGACGTCACCCTCTTTTGCGTCCTCCAGCGTCTCCCCCTCGAGGAGTGGCAGCCACTCCCCGCACATGGAGAGACCCGCATCCTTGTCCGTCCAACGGCTGTCCTTGCCAAACGTGACGTCATGACTCTTCACGATCTGTTGCCTCCGCGGGTCAAAGAGTCGGTACGCCTTGCTCCTGCTCTCGTACCCGACAAAGATGCACTGGCGAGTTTGCGGGTCCAGCTTGCCACGCCCCTTCTGCGCCTGCACAACAGGATGTGCAACACAACCAAAAGTGCGGAGGTGTACCACAGTTGGCTTCCTCCCGCTCCACACTTCTTGTGGCATCTTCCACACCTTGGACTCCGCGTCCTTTAGCGGCTTCGTCGGCGTCAGGTTCCTGATTTACGCTGCTATCCATGCCGCCTCATCCCAGTACTGCTGCGCGAGGCCGGCATCGCTCAGCATGGACCGGACCATGTTGACGATGGTGTGGTTCGTCCTCTCGGCGATGCCATTCTGTTGCGGAGAGTGTGGCGTAGTTCTTTGCCATGCGATCCCCTTGCTCTTCATCCATGCCGAGCAGCCCTCGTACTCGTCACCGTTGTCGCTCCGGAAAGCCTTCACCTTCAACTCCGTTTGCCGCTCCACAGCTGCCACGAATTCATGCATGCACAACAAGACATCGCTCTTCCTCTTGATGATGTAGAGGTAGAGCTTGTGGCTGTGGTCGGCGATGAAGGTGACGAGGTAGCGTGCCCCACCAATGGAGGGCTCAAATGGTCCACACACATCCATGTGCACCACCTCCAACTTCGCCAATGCACGCGTCCCTTTGCCATCAAATGGCTGCCGTGTCGCCTTGCTGACCACGCACGGCTCGCACACGGAATTCTTGGCTGCGCCGAGGCTCTTGACCTCAAGACCCCGCACCACTTCCTTCTACGCCATGTCCCTCACAGTTGAGGGAGCGATGTGACATAGACGGCGATGCCATAGGTCCAGGTTTCCTTCATCCTTTGTCACAAGGTTGACAGCGTTAGTCCTGCCCGTACCGGCAAGAAATTTAGTACGAAGAAGGTACAAGTCCTCCTCCCTCTTGCCATGCGCAATCACCTCGCCATCCCCCTCCTTTCGGATGATAGCCTCTCTCTTGTTGAAGAGTACCTCAAGCCTCTTGTCGGTAAGGCGGCTCACGGACAGCAGATTTGACCCAAAGTTGGGCATGTGGAGCACGTCATAGATGGTGCACGGAATGACTTTCCCGTTCACCACCGACTCAATGCGAACATTGCCTTTGCCCGCGGCCAGCTCCGTTTTTCCGTTGGCCACTGTCATGTGCCGCTCCGTGGTGCCGTAGGTGACGAACGCCGCCCGGTTGCATTGTGTGTGGCGGCCTGATCCGGAGTCGATCACCGTGGATTCCGGATTTGTCAAGTCGGTAGACTCCCTGGCCATCATGGCTTGGGTGTCCTTCTTCCCGCCCTTCCCGGGCTGGTCCGACTTATTGTTGGGACAGTTGCGTGCATAGTGGCCCTGTTTGCCACAGTTGTAGCACTCCCCTTTGTTGTCACCTTTCTTGGTGTCCTGCTTGGCACCCTTCCCCTTCTTGCCTCCCCCTCCACCTTGAGGGCGGACGGCATAGGCGGAACTTGACGTTGCCCCACTCTCTCTCTCACCATGCCGCATCCATTCGTTGCGGACGTACTCAGCCACCTTCGGGTACTTAAGCTCATCAGCGGACCAGCCACCTATGACGGTGATCATGGGACCCCAACTGTCCGGCAAGGCCAGGAGGAAGATCATGGCTTGCAGCTGAGGGTCGACCTTCCATCCGGTGGCTACGTAATCAGCAGTAAGGGACTCAATCTGCCGTAGGATCTCTATGATGTCGTCGCCTTCGTTGGCTCGGAGGGTGACGAGCCTCTTGAAGACGAAGAGCTGGTTAGCGAGGTTGGTGGACTGGTAGATGGTGCATAGCTTCCTCCAGGCCTCCGCGGCCTCCATGCATCCTTGAATCAGTGCGCGCTGCCACGGAGCTAGCGCTAACACCAACAATGCAAGAGCCTTCTTGTTGCACTTCTTGTTCTTGTCCACTTCCTCCGGCGTCGCGGTTTCCGGAGGCGCGGTCTCTTCACCCTTGAACAGCTCAATCAGGCCCTTGTCATCGAGGTAGACCTCAAACTGCCACCTCCACAAGGGGAAGCCGTTCCCATCAAACTTGGAGACGGCGCCTATGCTCTCTTGCTCGGTCGTTACCATGGCGCGCGACGGTAGCGTGAAACTTGAAGAGCTGGGGTTCTTCTAGGCACGTGGGTCCATAACCCTTTGTTGGCTCTAGTGGTTGTGGAGGCACCCTCAAGGATGTCTAGCTCTCACTGAAGCACACTACCAGTGTTTGGGCGGCCAATGGACACCAATGGTGAAGAGTATGGAGCACAAGGATCACGGGAAAGAGTGGGTAGAACACGTCACATTCAGTAGATCTGAATCGAAACACGTTTTTGTTACTCAGCATAGTGAGATTACATCATATCCTTATATCTTGTGATCTAAGCTTTCCAAGTCATCCAAGAACGTCCAAAACGGAGCAATAGAGCCCCTGCTACGGCCGTCGAAGTAACCCTTGGTGGAGCCGTCCACCTGGCCTTGCACTCTAGGCAACGGGAGGCGCTTCGACGATGACCCATCGAAGCGCTTTTCCTCGTCGAGAAGTCAAGGAGAAGTTCATTCTGGTCAAGGAGATCCTTATGGTTACCTCATTCATGCCCCTGGTGCATTTGGAGGCCATTAGGAATGAACTCGGATCCCTGGCGGTGGAATATCCCGTCACCCATGGCGGGTACCAGATTCCACCCACCCAACACCAGATTTTTGGGCTAGGCTAACTTTCTGAATACTCACTCAAATCGAGCGATTCAAAGCTCAATCCTGCATGGAAAAATCCAAGAAATCCACATCTAAAGTCAGGTCAGGTGTTCGACCACTCCTCAGTGGTCGAACCAGGGAGTACAATCAACGGCACTCATGGCAAGGGGCACACCATGTCAACAAGCACAGGCCATCCTCCTGTCCTATGTGGCGTGTGATATCCTGATATGCAATCCTGTTTGCCATTCTTCCACAATAAAACTGTGGCTTTGACAATGAAGATGTAGCCGGACTAGCTACACGCATGAGGATCATGGGCCCAATCACTATCAGTGTATCCGTCAACAACCACCGATGACTGTGTGCGAAAGCACAAGCTCATGCATGGTGTAGATATGACCTATCGTACAATGCGTAGTGCAAGATAGAACTGAAGCAGGTAGGCAGGATAAAACAGTGAAAAAAGTTGATGAAGCTGAGGCTGTAGATGAAGCTCATGTTGCTAGTGATGCCGACTCAAAGGGTGTAGCTGATGTAGCAAATGCAGCCAGTGAAAAACCTATGAAGTTGATGCTGATGTGCAGCTAGTCTAGCCAATGCAGGCGGTGATTTACAAGCAGCCAATGAAGTTGATGATAAGAATGAAATTGAAGCTTTGGATGAAGCTGATGCTGCTGGTGATGTCAACACTACAGGTGCAGCTAGTGTAGCCAATGCAGCTAGTGAGGCAGATGATGCAAACGCTACCACTAATGTGAGAGGTTCTACAGAAGCATCTGGTGCTCTTGATCCAGTCATGGTGACCAGTGTTACAATTGATGTTATATTGACTGGATGCACACATCCTCCCTCGACTTGAATAAACAGAAGCCAGTGGAGAGACAGACATGCACGTGATCATCCAGGATCTTCTAGACACCAGGTATGTTTAATGGAGAGACAGACGTGGAGGTGATGAGGCAGGCGCGGCATGCTCTATGCTGATGAGGGCGTTGGCAATGAGGCTGACTAGAGTAGAGGGGAGAGGATAACTCATCCAGTGACTTCCGGAAACAAGAGGAACGGATAATGAAAAATATGGACACCTTTTTTGTATCAATGGTGACCAGTCTACCATTGATGGTGTGGCTAAAAAACATGGTTGAATGGCAACTAAACCTGCACTTCAATGGTTTTCCATAGATTTTTCTTCTTCTGAAACCTTTCAAACATTTCAGGGATATCCATTTTGCTTCTTTGGGGTTCAGATATACACAAGGAAGTCTTCGAGATAGAAACCACAAAACTCTTGGAAAACAAGTTTATGGTGTTGTTCATTGCCACCATTAACGTAGAAGGGGAATGTGTGTGTTTCAATGAAATGACCATGAACTCAAAACTCCAGTATCAGTTCTACATTCCACATTTTTAATGGCCTTATCTGACACTTTGATACGGTAATAGGTCGATTACTACAAAAATGTGGTTCTATTTTTAAGAAAAAATACATGTGATGATCAGGGTGTCGGATGGGTAAATGATTTTTTTCTCCATGGAAACTGTAAATGCCCATCATTTTTCCAAATGAGAAACAGAACATATCAGCAAGTTCATAATAGGAATTCCCATGCAACTATGCTGAGACAAGATGGAAAAGTGTATATCTTGAAGAAAATGACATTGGAAGCTTGTAATCTGGATTTTTCATGTGGAAACATGGAGTTTGGAGCATGAGATAACCCTCATTTCTAGAGTCCATGCGTGAGTACATACTGTAGTTTATGCAACGTGATAGAAGATGTTCCAAACTGTTGAGATACGGAAGATTTATGATTGAAAATTTGAATGTAAGTTTAGAAAACAAGGATGGGATGGGGATAGCCCCCTGGCCTCACCCTGACACTCGTTCAAGCGTAATTGCTCATATACGTATGCCAGGTGGGAGAAGTAAAAGGAGCTCACCATGAAAACAAGTGTCTAGGCACGGGTTACTCTTTTGCTTGAATTACACATGGAAAGGAAATTCAGGAAAGAAGATCCTATTCACTTGAACAATCATCCACATGAATGAATACATATCATGTAATTCACATGATTCGTGTGCGGACGCTAGGTTTTGCCAGCTGGAGATGATAAAATACAACCACCTTTTTGTTAGCTACTAAGCTAACCGACTCTGACAGAGAAGCTGCAAATCCGACAAGCTCACAAAATGTTTCCCTTCCCTTATAGGCATGTGTTATGCACCCCAAACAAAATCAGGCTTTAAATTCACCTTCAAGACTACTAACACCTTAGCATTACATCTCAAGAAGAGCTCAAGTCGCCAATACACAACTTGCCTATCCACCTGGTGGAAATCCTTTTCCAGTGGCTTCATAAGCATGTCATCCTGATTCAGCTTGGTACCAACACACTCAAAATTCACTTTTTGCATCCAAACCAAGTCCCAAGCATAGTAGTAGCGGATTTCAACGTGCTTTGTGCTCTTGGAGAGGAATGGGTTCTACATGTCAATGGCACTCATGTTGCCAATATTGATGACCGGTTGTTGGTGCTTGTGGTCTCTTCATCTCAGATAGCAAGCTACCACCACTTCATCTCTTTACACACCTCACCCAAGTCAATGTACTTGGCTTCAGGTGTTTTGAGAGAGACACATTTATGCTTGCAACTCTCCCAACTAATAGCAGCTCCATTCAGCATTAACACAAAACCTGGGGTGGATTTTCTGTTGCCTATCATGCCCCCCCAAATCAGCATTGGTGTAGCAGATGAGATGAAGTGATGCTGATCCAGTGAAGCCTCCAAAATGGAGCCCCACAAGTCGCATCCCCTTAAGACAGCACATTATGGGCTTCACGGTCTTCCATTGCAGTGGACAAGGATAGGCCACAGAATGACTCACTTGTCCAACAACATGGCTTATACCTGGTGAGGGGCGACCATGGCATACATCAAATTATCCACTACATTCTGATATGGAATGCCCGGCATGCCAGCTTTCTCAACTTTGTTCAATGGGGTCAAGATGTGGAGAGCTTACACTCTAGGCTCATGGGTGTGTTGGCAGGCTTGCTATCTTCCATGTTGTAATGTTTAAGAATAAATTTGATGCATTCTTTCTAGTTGAAGCTAATGATGCCTGCTTCTCTGTCATGCTTGATGGAAAACTCCAAGGCAGAAGTGGAGAGAACGCATGTCCTTCATCTTGAATCTGACTCTTAATATCATCTAGCAGCAATGTAGAAGAAAAGAAGAGAATCAGGTCATTGACATGCAAGGCAGCCAACATAGTCCCTTTGTCGCTTTCATGTACACACATGCTAGGGTCATTGTCACAGTGCATGAATGACTCCTTAGCCATGAATGTATCCATGTATTGGTACCAATGTCTTGGGGCTTGTTTAAGTCCATAGAGTGCTTTCACCAACCCGCACACCTTCAAATTTGGAGCATCAACCCCCTCTAAAACCTCCATCAGTACCTCGTGGTCAAGTTTGCTTTTGTCTTGACATCCATCTCATGGAATACCATGTTCTTGGTAGCAACGATGGTGAGTATTGATTGGATGGAGGCAAACGTTACAATAGGGGCAAGGGTCTCATCGTATTCTACTCTCGGGCAGTGAGAGAACCCCTTGGCTACCACCTGAGCCTTGTACTTGTCTATCTTTCCATCATGTTTCCTTTTCGCTTTCAGCACCCACTTGGACCACACCAGGTGAACCCTTGCAGGTCTGTCCACCAGCACCCATGTCCCATTCTCCTCGATGGATTTGAGTTCACTGTGAATTGCTTCATCCAACTCAGCTTTTTCAGGTCAAGTGAGTGCCTCTAGGACAATAATTGGCTCCTCTTGAACCAAGAACAAGTCATTGAAGCCTATCCATTCACCCTTATCTGTGTTATAATACTGCTTAGGTACTTTGAGACATGAATTTCTCCTTGGAACTACTGGCTGTTACCATTGATGTGGAGTCTGCAGGTCTGGTTTGTTTTCAATGATGAGAGAGGGATCCTCCTCATGATCAAGAGGGTTATCTCCTCTTCCTCTTGTACCACCTAGCCCATTCACATGCCAACATACTATTGCTTTATCTCCCTTCTCAAGGAGGGTGAGCCACTCTACGTCATCTTGGTCTGCAAGAATTATAGTCCACCAACGCAAGGGACCTGTGCAACAACCTCCTTGGCAGAGTAGGAGATGTTGATGTCCTTGGTAGGGATAATCACTTCTTCATTTTCATTGAAGAACACTGTCATGCCATGGTATATTATCTTAGAGACAGGGATTAGGTTGACTATGAATGAGGACAATAAAACTACTCCCTCTAGCTTGAGGTCCAAATCTGCACCATTGACACCCGCTGTAACTAGCTTATCTCCAATCCCCCCAACTACCTCAACCTTGCCACTGGCAACTCTGAATTTCTTGTTACATGGATTAGGGGGACAGTTTCAGAGACAAAATCCTATGTTGGGTTCATGGGCACATCTGGGAACGCTCCAATTAGGGAACTGAATAACTACCTACCTGCCGGTACGAACTCCTCACTACAGAGTTCTTGCCGGCGGCTCCTCCCATGCACGGGTCTTTCTCAATCAAGTTGTGCCCTTTCTCATGTGGCTGACATGTTGCATGCAAAAAGGCGACTTGCAGCAGCTGCCAACCCCACTGACACCAGCCCTAAATGAGCCATGGATCCTGATGTCCCCATGGCGGACATAGAGGGCCTGACTGCCCTAGTCATGGAGCAAGTTGTCATCTTCGCGTTTTTCCTCTGCATTGATGCAGCCCTACCCTACATGAAGCGGCCTTATCTTACCCGCCCTCTTTCCAGCCATTGGTACGCTTCTGAGCTGCTGGGCCATGACCCAAGTGCGACACGTGTGTATGAGGTTCTAGGCATAGATCCATGGAGGTTTGATGCGGTTGTCCGTGTTCTTCGCGAATTCAGCCTCACTCCCACGAGTGGGCTGTCCGTGGAGGAGTCGGTGGCCATGTTCCTTACTCAGATGGTGGCTGGAAAAGGTATTCATAGACATGTGGAGTCATTCCTGCACTCCAAGGAGACCATCGGATGCCATTTTGGCCGCGTGATGCACTTTGTTTTGGACCTTGGACCAACTGTCATCAAAGTGCATGATGAAGCATAGGATCCGTCCAAGATTGCACGCTCAAGACGCTTCATGGCATGGTTTAAGAACTGTGTTGGTGCGGTTGATGGAACACATGTTGCAAGATGGGTGCCATTTCTATGGCAAGCCCCTTACTGGAGCAAGAGTGGACAAAAGACATACAACATTTTCATCGCCGTCAACTACGATGAAACCATTGCATGGGTTCACTCAGGGTGGGAGGGCAGTGCACATGATGCGCGTGTGCATCACGACACAAGAACTTGTGGGTTCCACACACTAGAGGTTCACTAATTCCTTATAGATGCAGGAAATCCTCTTAATAAATAGATCATCACACGGTACTGAGGGGTTTTCTACCATCTATGCGATGATGCACACCTTGGGGAGGCTCAAGAGCCACAGACTGCCCAAAAACTGTTCAGAATCTGCCATTCCTCCCTCCGCATGACCATTGAGCCGTCATTGGTCAACAGAAGCAGAAGTTCAACATCCTGAGTGGCATGCAGGGATACTCCCTTGCCTCTCAATCAAACATTGTTGTTTCATGTTGCATTCTGCACAATGTTTTCATGACTAGAAGAAATGAGCATGTCAGGTACAATGCAGATTTGGTGCTCAACATGGAGGAAGATAGGGCATGGCAGCTTGCACCTAAAGAAGTGCTCAACGACAACAATGCTCCTCTTGAAGTAAGCGCCATGCGTGGCGCAATAGCTCATGAGATGTGGTTGGCTTACTTGACGGAGCATTTGCTTTGTCGTTAGATTGTTCAATACCACTGCATGTTTACAACTTGACTTCATGAAACTGGTTTACCAACTTTCCATGTGTTCTCAATCTCCTGCAAATGTTTTCATTTCA
The DNA here is from genome assembly GCA_023375785.1 of Penium margaritaceum. Taxonomy (NCBI): domain Eukaryota; kingdom Viridiplantae; phylum Streptophyta; class Zygnematophyceae; order Desmidiales; family Peniaceae; genus Penium; species Penium margaritaceum. The sequence goes on from SZWC01005508.1 coordinate 80,023, forward strand.
CACCTATCTCTATTGGTCACTGCATGTGAAAGCATGGCAGGAAGCAGAATTCGCAAGTATTCATGCAATGCCTCACATACCACTGCATTCACACTTTGGGGGGGAGGGGGGGG